>JAPDSC010048581.1:91665-115083 GCA_026290005.1 Latrodectus geometricus
AAAAAAAAAAAAAAAAAAAAAAAAAAAAAAAAAAAAAAACAATAGATAAATAAAATTGACCACAATTTTCCTGTATTCTTAAAATACTGTATGTGTTTGAATATCACAACAGGAATTAACTAGAACATTTTAGGAGTAATACGTATAGCTTGTTAATTTTTTAAACTGTTCGTTATCTTATAATTATTCGTAATTTCTTAACAAAACATTTTGAATTTTAATAATTAATTTAATAATAAATTAAGCGAATGGCAAGAAGTTGTTAATTGATGAAATAGTTTTTCATTATTGAGTTAAGATTATAGAACAGTTAAATAATAATTCGATGGAAGCTCCAAGATGAATAAATCTAATAATACATTAAATGAACAGCAAGATGCTGTTAATGTATGAATTAATTCTTCATTGTTACATCAATATTATAGAACAGTTTAATAATAATTCGATTGAAGCTCCAAGATGATATTAATTTAATAACATATTAAATGAACAGCAAGATGCTGTTAATATATAAATTAATTCTTCATTGTTGAGTTAAGATTATAGAACAGTTTAATAATAATTCGATTGAAGCTCCAAGATAAATAAATCTAATAATACATTAAATGAATGGCAAAATGCTGTTAATTGATGAATTAGTTCTTCATTGTTGCATTAACATTATAGAATATTTTGATAATAATTCGATTGCAGCTCCAAGATGAAGTTTGGGTTTTTGATAAGAGAGTGAGAAGTTATACCTGCGAACGAATGGTGGCCTGCTTAGAAACAACGGGGGCTTCTTGGCTGGTGTCTTTTGGGTACTGGTTCGATGGTTGCTGCCACGGCATCCAAAGCTCTGTTTCCTTTCGGGGAGTTTCAGCGCCTGGTTGAACTACGAGATTGAGAGGAATTGAATTCACTACAGTTGATGATCCAGACGTGTGGTTTGAAGTAGAATGAACAGCCGGCGTGTTTCTAACTACTAATAAAAAAGAATAACAGAAATCACATTTGTGAATTAATCAATAAATGAGAATATTGTATTTCAAACTCTCAAATTATCAGGGAATTAATTCCATTTTGTTTGATAAATATGAATGCAGAATATATAATTCTAATAATATTAATTTACAATCATTTTCATATTTATAGTATTATATACAAAAATTTCTCATTCATAAAAATAAAATAAACAGAAAATTATTCATATTATCATCAAATCGTAATTTATTGGATATAAGAAAATTTTAAATTATATTAAAGTAATTTATATTAATACAGTATCAAAAGGAATTCGTCCATTATTATCTTTTTTTCACCAGATTTTCTTAATGTTTAACGACTAATAAGAAAGGATAAGAGAAGTCACATTTATGAATAAATAATTAAGAGTATTCTATTTCAAACTCTCAAATTATTAGGGAATTAATACCAGCATGTTTGATAAACATCCATGCAGAATCTTATTCTAACAATATTAATTTATAATCATTTTCCTATTAATAGTATTATGAATAAAAATTTCTCACTCATAAAAATAAAATAAACAGAAAATTATTCAGATTATTACCAAATTTAATTTTTAATCTAATTATATATTGTAATAGAATCTTAGGTATTAATCCTTAAAAATTTAAACAATAAAATTTAATAACCGGAAATATTTAATACCAACTTATTTAAGGAAAATTAAATTAAAAGGGTATTGAGAGCTCTTGAATCATTGGTAAATCGTCTCACGGAACTGGTTTTAAATAAAGGTGTGTATATTTTGAAATAAAATAAAGAGATACTTTTAAGTAGCTTCTTCTTTGATTTTATTAAATTGTATCAAAGAAATACTCCATTTGAAAGTACTTTGTGTTTCCTTTGCTTCTGTTAATTATCACTATTTAACTGTTAGGTAAGAAACAAATAATGTTTTCTTTCAGAGTGCTAAACTTAATAGAAATTTTTTTAATATTGTGGATTTTAAACTGTAAATATTGATTTAAACTTAAAAGAAAATCTATTTACTCAAAATTATTTTACTTGTTATCTTTGTTGAGTTTCATATTATGGTAAAATAATCAATGGAAGCGTAAAAAATCTTTTTAAAATTGTTTATAATCCGCTTCACAAAGCTTACTAATAATGATTTTATATCACAAGAATTAAACAAAGCAGAAAGTTCTAGAAAACATATATTTTTATTGTACCTTTTCTGATAAAAAATCCCAAACAAAAATGTCTAAAATCCTATTGCTCAGAAAATCCCTTACTTGGAGATTCAATTCTTTTCGAAGAAGATGATGACGATACGTAATGGGAGTTATGTAATCCCTTTTTATGATCGGAGTGGTCCTCTTTATCCCTGTAAGGTTTTTCCCTTTCTCGCTTTTCTTTTTCCCTATGCTCCCTCTCCTTATGTTCTCTTTCCCTCGTTTCTTTCTCTTTCTGCTCTTTTTCCCTCTGCCTTTCCTGTTCTTTGCTCCTTGACTGATCAAGCTCCATTTCCTTCTCTCTCATCCTTCTTTCTTCCTCTTGTTTTAACCTGTAAAGAATATCCCTATTATTTAAACGGCTTAGTATTTTTAGAGAAAAATATTTTGACACAAAACTAAAACTATGTCTTTTCCCCATTGATATCTAGTGGAAACAAATAAATTAATATTTATTTATATAGCTTTAATTGAATGGCTTGTTTTTGAGCAATGTTTCGAGATTTTAATTTCGTCTCCATGGGATAACAAATAGTGCCATAGGTTTATTTTTTAAATAATATAACACAGTATTGTTTATTTTATGAATGCATAATAAAGTTAAATATATTTAAAAATTAAAGAAATGAACTAGCTCTGTATCATTTAATCTCATGATTTAATTTACAAAGAAACATATAGAAAATATATTTTCAAATAATGTGACATTAAATAAAGCGTGATAATAATATACGTATCTTCATACTTAATGTAAAATATACTTTAAATTTATTAAACATTTTAATTAATTTATTTAATGTTTTGATTACTTTATTTTAGCAACACAAAATTTTAAAAACAGTGAATATACCCTTTACAATAAATTCAAACACCATTTGATTTCATACAAATTTACTTTTGCAATGATCACCACAAGCATGAGTACATGCACGCACACACGCACACGCGCGAGCGTATGTGTACGTGTGTGTGTGTATTCCCACATTGGGCAATGTATGAGGACATTTTGGGATATTTTCATTTAAATGTTGTTAAGAATGAGCTATGCAATTTTTTGTGACATTATTATAATTTTCGTTATAATGCTAACATAAGTGTAAGAGAGCATATCACAATGGATGAAGTAAAATGGTAAAAATGACAGATCTTTTACCACTTTTAAAAAGGGTTGGTTGTAGTACCAGCTTAGAAAGGGGATTTGACTTAGAAGACAGCTCATCTCATGAGGATCTCAAAAGCAGGTATATATAAGATTTCCAAAAATTGGAATCTGATGTTGCAGTTATTGTCTAGACGTAATTGAGGTCCCAGCACAGTTATCAAAAGGTATGATTGAAGTACCTTGGATAAAATGTACACCAGAATAGGGAAACTACAATGCTTCGAATAACAAAAATCGTCAAACAACGTTCTTTCCAAAAAGAATTGAAGAGGATAGAAAAGTACAATCGGTTGTCTATGAAAAAAATCATTTATTTTTGCCCGAAATGGAACAATTTATTTGCAATGATGTGGGGAAAGAAGACATTGTCATCTAAAGATTAGAAACAGGACGTATCGGTGAATCACGCTACACCCTAATTTGCAGAAATGGAAGATTTTGAGTTTGATGAGAATATCAGACGATGATGAACTCCTCTTGCCCAACTCGCATTGTGTAAAGGTCTGGTGGGATCATGATATAGACCATATTCTGATGGCATGGTTATTGTGACCTAATGCTATGCTCCTTTACAATGGACAAACATAGATGAAATGTCTAGATATACTGGCAGATCAAGTGCACCTTAATATCACTTTTTTATCCGATGACGAAAGAATAATTCATGAACGATAATGCAACTATACATCGACAAGAACCGATCAAAATTGGTTCACTGAACATCAGTCTGATATCTAGCATCTTCCCAGGCAACCATATAGTCTTGATCTTAGTCTCATAAAAATGGGGGGGGGGGGGGGGGGTGGGGTTAAGGGGGGAGGGAAAAAGGGGGGGGGGGGATGGGGAGAAAACGCATTTGACAGTATTTTCCCTTTTAATTTATCAAGTTGTAAAAAGTTGCATAGTTAATGTTTGATATCATCTGGACATATATACACTCCAGAGATAAATAGATTCAATACCCAAATGAGTAAGAATTGTTATCCGTGCACTGGTGATCCAATAAAATATTGATTTTAGTTTTTTAACTCGTTGAGTAATGTGTGTATTTGATTTTTAACCATCAATAATTGTAACAGAAATAAAAAACAAAAATAATGCAATTAAAATAAGTTATGATTAACATCTGGTGTATTACCGTTCATGATTGAGAAGGCTATTATTAGCTGAACCTAAAGACAAGGACTGAGCAATTAAATCCGCAGCATAACGGCTATTTGGATAAAAGGCTGCTGGTGGGGCCATCATGCCTGGTTGAGGATAGGGCATGACTGGTGGTCGAAGTAGACTGTAGCGCTCGAGGTAAAGAGGATCGTCAAACCTGAAATTAAAAAAATCAATATAAATTGATTGCATTTGAAAATAGACAGGAATAAAAATTTTAAGCTTTCCTTTTTAGTATATGCTTTTAGTTGTATCCAAGTAATTCTTGGATACAACAAGAGAAACAAATCTATGATTTAGATTCAGTATCGAATTTTAAAATTTCTGCATGAATAATATTTAACTTCGATGAGTGAATATACTGTCACATTTTGTTATATTTCGTAAGCAACCCATTAAAAAGTAAGGTTAGACTATACTTTAGGGTGCCCCATTGGTTCTCGCCAAGTTGTTATCGCGATTGAACGCCAATCTAGGCAAAACCCAATCGTATTCTGATTGCAACAGAGCAATTAATTGTTATTTGGCCACAAAAATTCCCAATAAAATTGATAGCCAAAGAAAAATCACCATATTTGCCAAGAGGGTACCCTAAAATATAGTTTTACCCAAAGTAAGTAGCTTTATGAGATCAAGTTAAAGTCATATTACCTTGTCCTACAATTACATGATGACCATAAATGTACCGTATGTAAGACTATTTGTAATAGATGCGTAAATGAGTAATTATAAACCTTATAGCCTTTTGATATTCGTTAAAGGTGAGGAAAATCACTTGTTCAAGTCCTGAAAGTTATCAGCTTTCAGGAATTGAAAAACTCATGGAAATCACTAAGCATATCTAAAATTTTAAGCATTTAAAATTTTCAAAATTTAAAATCATATTATCATGTATTATTTTTTATCAGTAGTTTTAGAAAATTATACAAAGCTTTAGCCAAGATTTTTCTTTTGTGCAAGAGTGGAATTTTTAACAAATTCTTATAGCCATTATTTTTTAAAAAAAATTAAGTAATAATATTTTGAATATTTCTACTTTGTAGTAAGCCTTCATTATGTTTATTATCTAAATTATAATATAGTTTTTAAGTGATAATTAACTACGAATATATAATTATCAGTAGTTCAATTTATCATGAGAAACTGTAAATAAAACCATTTAGTCTCAATTATAATATAAAATAAACTTTTATTAATACGACGCAAATTGTTTTCTACTTTTTAAGCTATTGTAACGATCTAATGTGAAATAACTCTAGATTTTTGCTTGCTTCTACATTTCGTAATTAAATATGATAAACTACAAAACGGTTTTAAGATTTTTTGTATCATATATTAGTGTTTGCGTATTCTTATATTTTTTAAAGAAATATTTGCCGTTAGAAGTGAATTATTTTGAATATAATTATAAATTCTATTTTACGTGAACTTTTTTAACATTAAAAGAGCTACTTATAATTTTAACTGAGCAATTTAAACATGCCCATTATAATCCCTTTTTAGCTAACATTAAGTACTGTTCTGTTTCTTGAGATTTTATTGCATTTTACTTATTTCATTAACTATTTATATAAAATTTTGAATTGCAAAATAAATTAAACATTTTTCGAGGTATGTTTGAAAAATAGCATTGTATTTATAATGATCTTTTGAAAGTTACAATTATATAATTCTCATGATAAATTTAGTTTATTCTTCATTGATTAATTTTATGGTATTTTCTACTGCTTTTTTTCCAGGGGGTTTAATTTTAACATTTTATTAATATTAGTTTTGTATAATCTTCAGTGATAATTGAAATTGACAAGGACCAGGAATTATGAATATAATAAATATTGGCGAAATATTTGTGAAAATGGATTGACATATCACATTAAAAATTATACTCGAGAAACTCTTGAAACATAACTTGTTCATTCTTATGGAATTAATAAATCTAGGATAGTTTTGCCTTATTTCTACTTTATATTTAGGTTAAAGGAATTTGTTAATTCACAACTGTTTTAAGTTATACTACTTATACCACAATGTGTTAAATAATTAGAACATGATATTGGATAAATTATTAGATAACTTCAAATAAGCATTTAAAGGGATAGATAATTAGAGCAACTTCAAATAAAATTTATTGCCAAGAGCTACATTGGAAGAATTACTTCTAGTATTAAATATAGTTTTATGAGTATAATATAAAACGTATGCTTAATCATTTTATTTTAGTGTAAAAAGTCACCTTTAAATCATCACAACAGTCAAAAGTTGTCCCACAAGTTTAGTAGTAATTTATCTTTTAATTTGAAAGTATCAATTTTAAACATTTCCTTTGAAATTCAATAAAACAATTATTTATTTAACATTATAAATTATGATATAATAAAAACATATCGCATAGTTATCTAATAATATGGAATTAATATGAATTGTAATATGCATATTAATGACAAGCATATTTTTCTTATAAAATGATTTTATTCGTAAAATTATAGATATGTGAAAATTATTGCGAGTTAATTATAACTTAGCAAGTTACACATTAAATTAATTACACTCCGGAAAGTCACTTAAATTAATAGCTTAAACCCAAAAGAGTATTAGTGGCATTAACCTTGTAATATTTAAGTATCTATTTAGTTAACAATTATCATTTAATTAAAAAAATACTTGATTTATACTTATAAGATCTGATGCAAATTTTTAAAGTATCATATGGAGTAAGCAATTGAAACTACGAAAGAAACGGCTTCGTTGACTAACGAAAATGTGTGATTGTTTTAATATGTCATTATTTTTTATTTGTATGCATATTGGTTCATGAAAATTATACAAATGGGCTTTTGGTGCTAAGTCTTACCTGTATGCCGGATGAGAAAGATGAGGCGGGGGTAGAAATGCTGGTGTGTAGGGGTAGGAAACTGCGGGATGATGATCGAAGAGAGAAATGTGATGAGGAAGAGTGTTTCTTGATTCTTCTGTGCCTCTGTAAGGTTGGAATCCTCTTGAAGATGTTAGGGAGTCATCAGGTCTAGGTAAAGGTGCGATTGTCGCGTGAGGCCTATAAGGTAAAGGCTGATTATTTATTTTGAATAGAAAGCGTTAAGTAATTTTATAATTATTTATATTGAAAAATTTGGAAAATAAGTATTTGTTGCAGTAGATATATATATATTTTTCTGAAATATAGAAAATAATAATAATTTACAGTTTTCCAGCATTTTATAACAGTAAATAATTATTTGTAACAATTTAAGAAATATTACATTAAGCAGTTATAAAAATAAATAGATCAAAAGATTTAACTGTAAATATTTTACTTATTTATATTCTTTATAGTTCTGTTAGCATTGATTTTTATACACAGGAAAATTTCCATTTTAGAAATTATTCTAATTTATTAAATTAGTTTACATCACTAATTTTATGGTTAAATTTGTATTATTAATAGAAAAAGAAAATATACTATTTATGAAAATTCAAAGAAATCGTAATTATTTTATTCAATTGAAATAAAAACTATACATTTTAATTAATGTTATTTTAAAAGTATTAGTGACTTGATAACTAAGCGAATATATTTTTATATTTACTGTTATACTAAGTTAAAAGAATGTTATGTTATAATATAATACTGTGTTAACGGAGCTTAAAATGTTATTCCACTTTTCAGAATTTTAAAATTATTTTAAATTATACATTAACTACCTATTTACCACAAAAAGCTGAAAATGTACTAATAAGTTTAAAAACAACACTTAGCTTTAAATTATTGACATTATATCAGCTAATTTTTTCTTTTTATAATGAACAAAATCATTTCAATTTAATATGAATTTTCCTTTAACTAATGTTTTTAGCTATCTAATAATAAATTAATTTTAACCTCATTTATAAAAATTTCATTAAATAAAATATTGATAATTTCATTGATTGGTTCCTGATTGCATAATTGTTTTTCATGTTTGATTCTTTGATCAATTATTGTATGATTTCTTTGTAAAACTTTAAAAATGTTCTAGAATTACTAGAATATATTTATTTTGTTAAATCAATAAAGAGAGAAAATTTAATATTATTAACATTTAATAAGTAAAATAATTAAATAGCTAAATAAATGAATTAAAATTATTTTAAGAAATATGTATACATCTTTTACAGATGTAGTGATCTTTTTACAAATTGATTTATTGATGAAAATTAAATTATAATTGTCAGTTTTAGAGTTTTTGTTTATTTAATTAACATTACCTGACTTGTGATGAGGTAGAAGAACCAGTTAAGCCTTTATTTGTTGCCTCTTCCCATTTTTCCGAATGGGCTGGTCTTGGACCTGATTTCGAGGAGTCCATTTTGACTCCAAGGGGATCTTGAACATGACCATTGCTTAAGCTGCTGGAACTGTTTACCTGTGGAACAATTTCAAAGAGCTTTTTAGTTAAAATCAAATATTGGGAAATAATGAATTCCTGTAAATTAAATAATAAATCCTCACACATTTACAGTTAAAATTAGGCAAAAATTTAATCTTCCATAAAAAAAAAAAAAAAGACAATTGCATTAAAATTATTCCTGAGTCAATAAATATATTCAATGGCTGTAAAATATATAATTTTAAATTTTTAATTATACTTTATTAGATTTAGCTAACAATTATCTTCTAATGGAATTCTATTGCCTTGGGCACATTTAAATAAATTTAGTTGTCTAAGTAATTTTACTTAAATCTAACTTACATTAGTCCACTTACATAAAATACATTTAAAGTCACAAACAATATTTAAAACAATATGGTTAATTGAAAGTATGAAACAAATTAATTTGAATTTACTTTTGAGATAAGAAAAATACCTTTGTAAGCTTAACTCTTTGGGATGCAACTAAAATTTTTAGACGGCATCACTTAACCTGTATCAGAATATGATATGTTCTTAAGAGACTAACTTAAAATTATGCCGTGTGAAATATGTTTCTTACTTATGTATTAATTAATTATAAATACTTTTAGTTTAAATAATAGATTGAAGTATTTATTTCAGAGGCAAAGGAATTTAAAATAATATTTCATCTCGTAATTTTTTATATTAAAAAGTGTTTATATATATTTACTTGAAAAACAAGTTTAAAAGTATAGACATAAATTTAAAATATATGAGGTTTAAGTTTTGACTTTTCACTTGATGGTCACTTTTTAGAATTAATGCCAATTTCAACAGGGGTATACAATTAAAAACTAATTTAGATTAGATAGTAATAAACAAACATCTATAACCAAAGGGGCAATTAAATCTATAAATTAACAAACTAAAGGTCAAAGCTCTGACTTTTCAGTAGCCTACTAGGGCTTGATATTTAAAAATAATAGATATTACCATTTGCCACATTTTGTATATCAAACATAAGATTATATTTTAAAATTCTTTATAATTGAACAACAGTTTAAGTTAGGATGTTTGAACATTTGTTTGAAATTGCTTATAAATGGAACAAAAGTTCAGTACTTACACAGAACTCCTTTCAAAAAGTTTTGAAAAATTATAAAAATTATTTTTAATGTTGTTCTGATAATATTTTAGTACAAATTCTCTAGCGTCAGTTTATTATTTTATAATAAGTATTATTGTATTCAAATACTTTTCGTTTTTATTAATGTGCTGATAGTCGTTAAAATTACCACGATTTGAAAAAATAAGGAAAACAAATAATAAAATCCTATCTACTGTACATATACGTTACAGTGAGAGAAAGTTATAAATATATTTTCTGTTATTTGTAAAATTTCACTGCAGAAAAGTTTTCCTTTACGGAAAATAAAAATATCATATTAGACATTGTACATAAACAACAGAAATGTTACAAAATAATAAATCTTTATAATCTATTCATTACTGAAAGACACAAAACAGTTTATTTTATCGTACATCATATTAAATCTATATGAAGTATTATATATTTAAATATGAATTATTTTTAAAAAGGTACAAGAAAATTCTGAATTTTTTAAAATTATTTTGGGACAGGAAAATCAGTTACACATTTAAGAATTAAATATATAAATGTGTTGTTACTTATCTACCTTTAAAAATTTTTAATTAGTTTTTAAGTTAAGCTGTCTGCAATAAGTATATGACATAAGATTTTTCTTTAATTATTTAAATTTATTTCAAATAAATTTTTTTCTGCTATTTATGAGGTTAAATATAAAACAATTCAGTAATAGTAAATAATTAAGCGAAACATTTATTTACTAGATATACTTTGTTATTTGGTTCTTTTTCAAATAACAAATAATTTTAATTTAAATTTAATTTAATGTAATAATTTATGAAAATAATAATTTAATGAAATAATAAATTTTCTACTAAATTAATTTCGAAATGAAATTAATTTAGTAGAGATACAAGAAGATATATTCCCACGGTTTCTTCTTTTAGTGGATGGTTAAATATACTTCTACTTAACTATTAATCCTGCATATTGGATTTTAGATTTATTTAGATATTGTTTTACATGTAAAAATTACTATAAATTGTTATTTCTGTAAGTGAATCATGTTTATTACATCAATTTAGTATTGTAACATTAAAACTCTGTTAAATGCTCAATTTCTGCATATTAACGTAAAAATCTTTTTAATCGTATTTAGTTACAAGAATGGACTCACGTTCTGAGTTAAGAATTGAACTTCCACAAACCTTTCGGCTTTCAGAAGTGTGTGTGGCAACAGGTCTACTTGGCGCGATTGTCACTACCGGTGGAGATGAAGACGCATAGGAGACTTGATGGTTCGTGAGAAATATTGAAGGAGGAGGTGGGTTTGGCGCGTTTCTTTTCGGTGTCAGAGAGCCTTGGCTTAGAACAGGTGAAGAAACTGGAGATATTTGTGTCAAATCTTTTTCGCCTATTTAAGAGAGACAGTTATTTTAAGGGTAAAAAATGAGACCACATAAATTGCAAACAATATAATTCCTTTATAAATGACTTTTAATAGTTACAAAAATGTATTTATATAGACAGGTAAGTTAAATAAATTGAATTATCGAAGTAATTACTTGGTTATTTGTTTGATGATCCTTAATGAACCATGTATTTAAAATAAACTATTTGAATAAATAGAATTTAATTTGCCTGTAACGGGATCTCCGGCTTGTTTGGCCAGTTTCCTAAGAGCAGCTGCAAAGCTGGATGTTCTGGAGGCTGAGTTGAAGGCAAGGTTGTTGTTATCGTAAGAAGGAAGTGTGGATTGTGGTGGTACGACTTGATGGAGAGGTGACACTGCAGCCATGGTGCGAGGTTTCTGTGGGGGATTACAAGGGTGTTGCATAGCAAGAGTCGGTGGCTTGCATCCATGGGGCAGTCCTGAAAAACCAGAACTATTGTTTTACTTCTATGTTTTCAAAATCTAAACATAATATAGTATTTAAAATATAAAAATTTAAAGAATTAACACAACTAATTTGTATTTATAGAATTTACTTATTTAACGTTACACCACATTTTCTATTTAAAATTTCACAAGTTTCTACAAGAGATACATAGAAATAATATACAATGAAAAAATAAGAATGAATAGAAAAATGTGCACAGAAAAATATATTTCCTATAATAAAATAAGAAAATTTTTTAATGAACATTATTAAACATCAGATTATATAAAAATGACTACGTTGTTGTTTTTTCTGATGACACTTGGCAATGCCAAGCCAGCCTGTCAGAGATTAGGCGAATGAAGTCAGAGAAAGAGCGTTTTCCGTTTTTGAATAGAGCACCCTCATACGAAGGTGGAAATACGACTTTTGGCTCATAGATGGCAGCACCATCTGAATATTCCTATTTAGAGATTGAAGCCAGTGAAGACCCAAAGCTTAGCTCCAACCACCAACAGAAGTATTAATTTGTAATGGGAACATGAAAAACATTGCGATCCAACATATTTTACGTGTCCCAATCGCCATTAGTGAACACGACGGATTTTCGGCTTGGCCGGGATTCCAACTCACCACCTTTTGGTAAAGAGAACGACGCCTTCACCAACCAGGCCACGGTGGCCTAAACTGACTACGTTTACTAACAATTCAATCAATATTAAAAAAAATTTAGAATAAATATTTTTCTATAATACATATGCTTCAAAAATTTACTATGAATAAATCAGAAAATTCCAGAAATTAACAAAAAAAAAAAAAAAAAAAAAAAAAACTCACAGTATAAATTATTCGCTCTTGTAGAATAAAAAAAAACAACAAGAAACTAAATAAAATTAATCTGTACACAGTTTAAAAAACGTTAAAATATTCCCAAAAATTAGAAAGTTTTGATGTTTCTTCATTTATTTCACATATAAGTGGAATTTCCTAATTACATTTATCTTAGCGGTTTTATTTTTAAATTAAAATATTTATTTATTTATTTCAAAAAAGTAAATTCTTTTAATTTTGTAGCAATGTTATCTTTTATTTTTAAGCTTAAGAAATAAAATCCATTCAGCGTAAGTATAATTTTATAAATAAAATAATAAAAGGCAAAAGTAATAGAATGTTATCACAATGAATATCTAAAAAACTGAAACTGACTTATCAAAATGATTACTTTAACAGAAAGTTCACTGTATATATATATAGGCAACAAATACATTATACATACTTATTTAGCTAAAACTATTAAACTACTTTCGTATTATATATAAGCAGATTTTAATTAAACTTCAAATATGAACACATACCACCACTATCGATCTAAAGCATTTAATAGCAGAATTATAAAATTTAAATCCATTCATATGTATAAAAAATATCAAATTAGTTCTAGAAATTTTAAAGAGAAGGTTTGTTTATAAATTTTAAGTGACACGTAAATAAGTTAAAATGGTTTTATACCAACACAGAAAAAATTAATTACTTAATCTGAGGATTAAATATCTATTCAACAAAGGTACATTAAATAAAGACTGAAATAAGGGTTGGCTTAAGTATCATTAGTAATAACAACAACATTAAATAAAAGTGGTAAAGTTAATAAGAATGTTCTTTGAATACTGAAAGAAGTTATCTACAAAAGCAAAAATAGATTACGACTAAATGTCACAAATCGAAGAAAATTAATTAAATGCATGATGACGTACTAGAAGTGAGTAAATGTAATATAATTTATGCTATTTTAAAATATCAAAATGCTTTGTTTCAATGTATTTGATTTCAATATGTTCAATATCAAATCGTGCACATACATGACGTGAGGAAGGATGATAAAATATGATATAATTCTACAAAAATTTTAAGCTTATATCAAATTTATAATTACGAATAAATTATGTGAAAACTAATTTTGAATTTCAATATTTATAGCTTTCTACTACAAAAACAAATGTAGTATGACCAATGAAATCAATACTTGATTAAAATTAAAAAAAAAAAAAGAAAAAAAAAGAAGGAATTCAACTTTGTGGTGATATCATCCCGTATATAATTTATATATTTAGATACTAAAATGACAAGATATTATAGAATATTTTAGGTATAAAATATCAATATTTGTTATTGTATTATATATTATGCCATACTCATGTTAGAATTCAGATATAAATTGTATCAAGTCATATTAAGCTTAATATATAAATAAATAAAAAAAAAAAAACATTGAAGTAATCTTAAATCGGCTTAATACATTTTTATGCTAAACAGAATAAAGTAAAACCAGCATTATATATAGAGAAAAATTCCTTAAATAACCTAAACGCATACTCTTAATGGTACAAAATATAATAATTTCTGAGATATGAATCGAATTACTTGAAATGACGCGTATCGATTGATATTCTATAAATATACAAGGTATTTTATGATCAATATCTTGGTTCTATTCATATCTTTTAAAAATGAGCATATTAAATAAATAATGTAGTATCATTATCTTTTTTGAAGTATATAATATTAAATCGATAATCTTTTGTATTTTGTGTGGCTTTATTTTTATTCCAAAACTGTCTTTAGATTAATTTTGAAATTAGCACAAACATGAGATATCTGCAATTAAATATATAAATAAATATAAGCCAGAAAAATAAAATTAAATACTTTTCTCAAAAGAAAACATGCTAAAAATTAGTTAAATAGCAGTTTTAAGGGGGAAATAAATATATTAATTTGAACATTAAGCTATTAAGCTGAAATGGAATAATTGTTATGCCTAACAGAAAAGAATCCAATGTCTTATTAGTTAATAATATTTTAATCAAAATATATCTGAAAAGATTATGAAATCATTTACTAAATGAGAGCATTCAAAATCCATAATGAATCAAGTTAATTAGCAAATAAACATTTTTCTTTAGTACATTTGAGTTATAATTAGTATACATTCGAACTATAATTATTATATACACTTGAATTGTAATTATTATGTGAACCATTAGATAATGAACTCAGTATATTTTTAAAGGAAATTAAAGTAATTTTTACTCGGTAAATTAGTAGGCAGTGAGTGTAAGGAAATGCAAATTCAACTTCTTAGATAAGACAATATTTTGTTATCTTATAAAATAAGTTCTTATCAAGTTATTCACAAAAGTTTTGCCTTGAAAATGACTTTTCTTTAAAATACATCGATTACGACTAAAAAAAAAGGAACTAAACAATCGTCCATTATAAAAATGTTTCGATAAAGTGATCGATTAATCGAAAAGCTTTTTCAGCTTTCAGATTTTTCAGAAAGCCCCAGAGTTATAGTTCATCCCCAAGAAAGAATTCTTTCATAAAAAGCAGGGGAAATTCCTTATCTTCCAGACATTTCCCTACCGAAGAGGGAAAAAGGGAACATCACTTGAACTTGCTTGCGTGCGTGTGCTGGAAGCGAGAAAACAGTGCTCAAACATCATACTCTAGAAATCCATTTGCTCCACCGCTTCCCATTCCCATGACAACGCGATGCTCGCTCGCTTTGTTCTCCATCACTTTATCCGACGACATTTCGGAAAAGAGACAAGGAGCTCCAGGAGGAGAGATGTCTACAGGGTGAAGGGGTGGGGCTCCCTAATAAGGTGCTTTTCACACCGTTCTGGAGGTCAGAGTGTTAGTGGTCAAGCCCGCACTCAATTTCCCGCTTGAATACCAGATGAAACATTCCCTGTATTATTATGCCCTGACTGCTTTTAAGATTTCTGGCTTTCGATTAAAATTGTAACTCCAATTTAAATGTTAGCCTCGCTTATATGGGATGAATTTCTGAATTAACTGTCTGTTGAAAAAATGTTAAAATCTAATGTTTTGTATAATATTTCAGGTTTAGTGTGAATGAATGTTAGACTATGAAACATAGTTAAAATAATCACATATATTTAACTATTTATATAAGCATTCTAATATATGCTCTAATTGAGCCATTTTGATATTCTTTATGAAGTCTATCTTAACTAAGCAAAAAATGATTGGATAGTATTTGTTGAATTTACTATTGTACTTTCTGTATGTATAGGAATCAGTTTTATAATTTTAGTTTGTATATTATTGTCGTGTTTGAGATTTGTATCATGTTAAGCAAGAAAGTCATGGTTACTTCATGGAAAATTCCACACTATCAAAAAATACCTAGATATGATTATGGCTAAAAATGCCACATACTTATACTTATTACAACAGATTTGAATGTATAGTCGATTCGGTGAATTCTGAAAATGCAAACAATTAGGTTGGTAAGTTACTTCCAAATGATTTAATTTTCGGGTAAAAATAACTTATTTAGAAGTGTTTTGCGTGCATTCATTTTCAAAAGTGATATCACACTTCGAAAAGAAAAAACAAAAATAATTATATGTCAGTTTACTTTTTCTTTTGCTAACCATTATAAGACGAACATATTTAATTTCATCAGCCTTTTCTTATATACAAAGGGGCCCAACCTGTCTCGTGGTTAGCGTAACTGATTACATATGGGGAGGACCTGGGTTCGAATCCCGGCTCGGGTATGGATGTACTTTGTCTTTCTCTCTCTGTTTCTTGTCTTTTCCTCAGATGATGGATGAATGTGGCTCGCCCTATAAATGGTTTTGTGGTGTTGTGGCGTGGACGATGCTACTCGTACTTCCGTGACTTAGTTCACAGGTGCCCACCGGGTAACGATAAAATGAGTAGCAGTTTCTGGCCTGTTGCGGCTAATGGGCTAATGTTCTTGCTCAAGGGTACCCGCCATTAGAAACAATATATATATATATATATATATATATATATATATATGTTGCATAGACTTTCCCTCAAAGAAAATAACAAAACCTCAATAAAAAGATCCCATGTGTTGCATTTGTTTTAAAGTATAAGATTATCAGAAATAACAAGAACAAGAAATAAAAATATTATTAATACAATAAATCAATTAGCCGTCGGACATGTGGTACAGAAATAAATGTTCCACTTTTGCATGTGTATGTTTAAATTCAAAACCATGTGAAAAAATCGGGCTATATTGGAGTTCTATTAATATTCTTTAAATTGGATTTCTGATAATTTTTTGAAATTTTTACTACTTCACAAAGAAAAATCATCAGACGGGTACAAAGAAATAAATAGTTAAATAACTATATTATGTGTGATTATACTTTCTACCCAGTAAGTTCTAATAATAAAAAACTGCTTAGTTGCAATTAATTTTATATTGTTAATAATTATAAAAAATACATTTCACTTATTAATAATTATTTCTAATTCTTAAAAGTAATCTATTGATTTTAATACGTATGTATTGAAATAAAGGGTGGATATAAAAAGTCATTTACTGAAACTATTTCCTTGAAAATAATAATAAGTTTTTAATAATATAATACAGTAGTTTAACGAAGTTATTTTGTATTTTTCCCTAACATACAAATTATTTCATTTTAAAATAAATAAAAATGCTAAATAAATCTATATACTTAACATTGTGTATTATTCACAAATACTTGTCACGTTCAATTTTCTATAAATGCATTATAACTATAATCTATTATAATAGGGATGTTTTTTTAATAACATTGCACTTATTTTGAGTGCTCCTAAAATGGTCCTTGAATATTTCAAATAATAAATAAATGTTTATTTGAGATGAAGTGTTACTACAATGCAAATAAGTTATCGAAATATCATTTTAAATCGCAAGATATTATTTAAAATACAGAGTCTAAAATTTTTATCATTTAAATGAGTTGAAATACTTTCTGATATTTGATTTTTATTTAAAAGAAAATTTCGTATAATGAGTAAACAGAAAATATATTTAGAATATAATTTAATTTAATCATTTAATTAAAAAATTATTTAATGATTGTGAGCATATTTAATCATTTATATATTAGAATGGTGTTTTTGCATAACAATATCCAATAATGTAAAACTTAATAAGCCTCTAAGTATACTTTTAATTTTAGCCGTATATGAAAACATACTTTTGTAATTAATAAATAATATCTGTAATATAAGAACAAGAAATATAAATTATATAGAACATTGAAATTAAGTATCAAACGATAAGCATATTATGAGACAGATTACCTATAAAAAATTTATAGACCTGTACAGAATAATTTTTATCATAAAACTTATTACTAAAAACTAAAAATCGTTATGTAAAAGTAATTTAATCATGCAGATTATATCTTTATCATTTATTTTAAGTGAGTGATAAAATTATTTTTAAAAGCAACAGAAATATTTTATTCGATGTAAATCCTTAATTTCATTACATATAATATTATATATAATATTATATATATGTATATATATATATATATATATATTACTAATATATAGTAAGTGTATGTATATATATATCAAGTGTGTCTCATATGCATGGTTTGATTACTATACTTATTTTCTTTGTGCATTTCGTAGATTTCAGTTAAGAAAATTTTAAAATCATTCTTAATTTTGCTTAATGCTATAGCGATAAAGTATATTTATTTAATTAGATCTTGTAATTACATTTAGCCACAATATACTTAAAAATTTGATTGATTGTAAACAAAAGGTTTTCTTTAATTTAACCAATTAAAGTATAGCAAAATTTTCAAGTATTTTCAAGCAATGAAATAACATAAAATATAGAGTACTTTAATAGTCTATTTTCACCTTTTGTGCTAAATTATTAGAAAATTTATGTAGAATCATTTATTTACTTCAAAATTTCTTTTGCATTCATATGCAGTTTATTAACAAAACAACATATCAAAATCAGTTTATTGGAGATTCTTTTTTTAAAGCACAATAAAATATCGTTAATTGAATACTAATAATCAGAAGAAAAAGTAATTACGAACCTTTTGAGAATGTCAGACGTTGTTTATCAAATAGCAATGTCATATCAAAAATATCTAGAGAATGTTTCAGGAATGGATATTCTAGAATCGCTTTTTGTTCAGTTCTGTTCTTTCCTTAGGAGTACATTTTTGTTTCGAGATAATTTTGGCGGATTTGTGTCGCAAAGAGAAGAAATAGAGAAAGTAATCGCCAATAGAATCGCCAAGCGTTCCCATAGAAAACAAATGAAATTTTCATTTTTTGTTTTGGTTTTGTAATTTTATACTAATCATAGTATTATGGGTAATTTAAGTAGCAAAATGCTAAAATAGATTTTTTACAAAATAAATGTAAAATATTATTATAAGTATTTAATCAATATTTATTTCATAATATTTATAATACAATTTAAAAATTCTATCAAAATCAAATATTTAAAAATAATATTAATATTTATTCTAAAGCTTAAAATATTAAAAACTGTGTTTGTTGACAGTATTTATTGATGATAGTATTTGTATACGTTGACAGTACTTTATAGTATATGATGACGATGGAGAGTAATATATATTCTATGATTTAATTACAACTGAAGAAGCTAAATTTAATAGAAAAACTTATTTGTTTATTAATTAAAAAAGTTATTTATAAAATTTATTTATTAATATTTATTATTTACTAATTTAGTGAGCAATCTATTCATTCATTCTTTTAATATAAAATCATTAATTTGTTGCACTTAATATTTCACACTTCTTTGATAGAAAGTGCATTTTGAAAGTGAAGAAGACAGTAAGTGAAAATAGTGATATAATTTAATTATAAAGTTTCATTATTTTCTATATTTTTTAAAAAATTTTTAATCAATTAGTCGTATTAATTTACGTATAAGAACACTACATTATTTATCATAGAATTGAAAAATTAAATTAATTGCTATGTTTTACCTTTGTAAAACCAACTTGTAACTTTAAACTTAAATTATAAATTTAACTTGAGTGTAATTTTAAACAATAAATTTTTCTTAACTACATTTATTAAGCCGTTGTAAAACTATTGCAGAACATGTCATTTTAAAAGAAAAAATATATATCTTAAATTTTTATTAATTACATAAAAATTATATGATTATTTGTTTTAAGCTTCACTAATAATAGATAAATATAATAAATGATAAATATATTAAGTAATGAAATGAGCCAGTAATATTTGTTTTTATAAAAAAGTAAATCTTAAAGTTAAAAAAATTTATTAAATTATGTCATTAAAAATGTCAAGAAATTTTTAAATTGAAGTATTGTTTTATATAAGAATGTTCAAAACAATTACGAGTGAGTTTAAGCTTAAATTTAAAAGAAAATTTATCTTATTCTAAATTAGTAACATTGCAGTTTTAATCATATTTTGTTGAATTAAATATTATATAATATAATTTGACTCATGACATATTACCGATTCCATCTAATAAAAAATATTCAAACATTGGGAAAACAGGGGATGACTCAATGATACATGATCTGGAACACCCAACAAATCTCATTTTAATTCAGAGATTTATGTAATGCTAAAGAGCCAACTATGGCAACCCTCCCTCCAGCATCCAAAGAAGCCCCTCATAGCTTTTCAATGAAATGGCAAACGGTAGGCCACTATCACTGAAGTGTGTGGAAGGATTGGGGAAGAGGGGTTAAAGCGAAAGGTTGATGGTTTGATGATGTTCACGAGGGGGTGGACTCGGGGCATTGTGTGTGCGTGCAGGCGCCCAGCTGACCCTTCCAGGCTTTGTGACTCAGTGCCGGAAACAGGAGGGGTGGGGGCAGCTGCTGCTATCAACTGCAGGGGTGCTCTTCCATTATGACATGGGTGGCGGGGGAGGCTGACTTGTTTTATCCAGTAGAATTCTGCTGGTCTGCTGATAAAAATATTCGATGTGTGACTTGTCGTGTTTGAGATTAAAATTAACTTTGAGTCTCCCCTGACATTTTGTTTGCCTTGGGGACCACGAATCAAACAGATTTTTTTTTTAAAAGGAAAGAGTATTGTTGCGTTATGCCATGTTCTTATCTATATTATTGCATAAGTACTTGAGCTCTCGTTCATGAAGAAAAAAAATTGATAATACCTTGAAATATTCTTGATAATATTTGGAATTAATCAATTGAATTTTCAATAAAAGATTACGAAGATGATATTTTTAAGTCAATCAATTCATTTTTTTGTATTTATCCAACTAATAGAAAGATATATTAAATTTTCATTTATATAATAAAAAAATAGCTGTCTCACTTCAGATTCAAAAAATAATTTTTTATAAAAAATATACTTTTCTGTTTCTTAATGAAATAAAATATTTTGTTCCAGTTACAATTTCAGCCAAGACCGATATCTTCAAGCAATGAATTATTTTGAGAACATTAAATAATAAAAATTATCAATTCAAATCGCACATAATAATAAATGAATATTTTATATTCACTAACTTTTAAATAAACAATATGTGACTACCAAAAAATATTTAAGAAGTCTTTTTTAATTAAAATTTATGACTGTATAATTATAATAAGTTTGAAATAATTCTTTAAAAAATATAAGCAAATATTTGAAAACCATCTAGAACAATTTAATCTGCTATCAAACTTTAAAATAGTTTTAAAATAATTTTTGAAATAAAAATAAACATTCTAAAATTACTTTAAGTACATTAGAAATGAATTTAATTTAAACATTTATTAATTTAAATTCAATTATACAAAATGTCTGTAAATATAACATCTAAGTTAAGATTTGGACAATTAATATTAATATAGTATTAAGATAATTAAAACCATTTTAGAACCTTATTCCAAGTTTATTATCAAGCCCATCCTTTTTCCAAGTAGATAAGAAAAGAAAATTGCTTCTTATACAGTAATTTATTTTTTTATACTTTTATAGAATGCAATAATTCTATTTATCGAATATACATGTTATTGACTGAATAGCTTAACCTTAACTTAAGACATAAAATTTTTAACAAAACATGCGATATTTTAAATAAATGGATGAGAAAGTGCAAAATTTAAAAACAAATCTTACCTAATAATTTTTATTTATTAAATTAAGATTTTTTGTTTGCATTTTTTACAATTTTTTTTTAAAGTTTATGCTATGAAAAGGTAAAAATTTTTCATATTAGTTATCAGTGTTTATAAAAATTTAAAAAATAACTAGTCCCCTGCCGAAAAATATAAGCTTTATAAAAGTATATTTATCGGAATTAACTGTTAATTTAAATTTTAATAGACTTTACCTTTCATTTTAGCTTAATAAATTCATCATATGTTCTTATGGTATTGTTTTCGAAATAATGAGAGAAAAAAGAAAATGAGAGATTGTTCTTTATAATTTGAAAATTTGGTGATTGCTAATAACTATTGAAGTATATTCAAGTAACATTCATAATTTATACATAATTTATATATAGGCTACATGAATAATATCACTCACAATTCAAGAATTTTTAAAATATTTAATCGATTAAAGAATAATTAAGAAGTTACTTTAACACAAGCTGACACAAATGTTATAAATCCCACATTTTAAACATAACTCGAAATTCAAACTCAAGAAAAACTTTACTTCCCATCAATGAAATTTTACTGAATTTTTGCTCTTCAAAATGTATTAAAATTTTGAAAAAGTTTTAGCAAAAATTGAAAGGAAAAGGATTTCTGTAAATAATTTACATATTTAGCGATTTAAAAATACTTAAACACAAATTTCCACATATTTTAATATTTAAATAATTAAATAATATTATAAATTATTTTAAATACTTTTTAATTACTTTCAGTTAAAAATAGAAATATTATTATCAAAAAAGAATCTTTCAAATCGTAATCGTAATTTAAGATAAATTTGAATGGCTTATTGATACGTACAATATATTCTGATTCACAGTTGATAAGAATTCATTTGATTTTTACCAAGAAGAAAGATATTTTAAAATGTCTTACGCTTTTATGAATAGATTTGACTAGTTTTTTTGTTTCGTAACTTTCAAAAGAGAAAAATTCCCAAAAAATATCGATAAACTATCTTATCTCTATCGCATTAAGGCTAAAAAAAACATAAGATACCGTGAGATGATTCGAATATCCAAATATTTTTTATAAATGCCCAGAATAATAAGAATTGCAATTTATCTTCAAGAGAAAAGCTTTCTTTGTCCGTGAAAATGTTGTTTATTGATGGATATTTAAATGGGTAAATTTAGATTGATGAAGTTCTACTTCACAGAAAAAAAAATATTTGTCGATAAAATCTCTCTTGCCAAAAAATGTGGAGCTGAAGTGAAGTGATCTGATGCAGAAAATACTTTTTGGAAAAGATTAGGGGATTATAAGGTAAAAGAAAAAAAATAACTGTACGAAAAGAAGTATCGGAGTTCTATCGTTATTATTAAACAATTAGGATAAAATTTATTTTCCATTAATCTCTTGCTTCATACAGGTCTTAAAATGTTCTCCTTGCTTCAGTAGGAATTATTATGAGAAAGCTTTTATTGATCGATGATTTGCTTACACATTTTTTCAGTGTTATCAGTGCAAGCAAGAGAAAAAATTTAAACGAATTTTTTCATTTAAATAATTTAGAATAAATTTAGCTAATTAGAGCT
>JAPDSC010048586.1:0-28157 GCA_026290005.1 Latrodectus geometricus
GAACATGAATTATATCAACTTGATTAATTTCACCAATAAAGAAAAAAATCATGCAAAGAAGGGTTAAATTAAATCTTTCTTTATTTTTATTACTTAATGTACTTGGTTATTTTTGAAAGTTTTTACCAGGTTTTCTCCTTTGCGATACATAAATTATTGCTTAAAAACTGATGCGACAGCTTATTGAGAGGCCATGTCATGTCAAACTTGCAAATCACAAATATGTCATTAAACACCAAGCCATGTCAAACTTATATTGTTTATTTTTGCTTCAATTATCATTCATTCAAAATTTTTGACTTTATCAAAGTAAAGCAAGATAGAATTTCTGTATTTATACAAAACCTCGAAAGTATAAAAATTGTTATATTTACGCATTCTTGAGTATTTTAAATGAATAACAAAATTTGTATGATAGGCTGTTATTATTGCACACCAAATTAAGCAGATATGCTTATAAAGTATCGCTCTATTTTATTGAATAATATTTTTTTAAATTTAGATTCCATTTCATGAGATAATACTTTGAAGTATATATTTTATCAACAGTAAAGTTACTAAAAATACATTTATTAGATTCACTGTAATTAATATATTTTTTAATTTATAATTATACATATTTAATGAATTAAGCATAAAAATAAAAACGTGTGTGTATATTAATTTTCTATCTCCCTAAATATTTCAATCCAAAAAGATATTTAAATTAATTGTTGAAGAGTTATACGAAAATTGGATATAGCATGATAGTAATTAGCTATTATTTTTTTTAACTTATTTATAATACTTAATTTTAATAATTAACAAATTACATAAATTATTTTTACTAGGAAAGAGAAACCCTACCGTAAAAGCAAAGCGTATGAAACACATGAAAACATAAGCACAGCACACAGCTTTACAAACGAGTTTCAAAGTGCTATTCAATTCGAGTGAGAAGTTCGCACTTGAACATACACGCCCAAGTGGAATAAAAATCTACTTTTTTTGTATTTGAGGGCAGATCGCAACAACCTAGCAGCCTACGAAAGTAGGGTAAGCCACACAGGGACGACCTGTACCCTTCCAAAAATTGATACCAAGAATTGCTTGGTTGCGCCAAGCGTTACCAAGGCACGTTATTTTCCTTACTCATTAGTTTAAGGCACGAAGATCCAAATCGAAAACAAATTATATATATAAATTATTTTTTAAGAAACACTGGTAGATAAACTATTTTGTCCAATGTTATTGCATTTAATTAAGTGACTAGCCAATTACACTCACGGGTATCGTGATTAAATATCAAAACAAAAGAAAGCAATAAAAAGGAAATTTTCTTTTTCGTGTGTTTTATTTGAAACATAACTAATATAACGATTAATACTGCCACGATTAATACTGCCACAAGTAAAATTGTCCGAGGTGAAGTTAATACATAACTACCGAAATTTCTTTTCTAGCAGTTTGCAGTTTATATTTCCCTTCTCTATATTAATCAAATAATTCTGTATAATCAATTCAATCTAAATTTCGGAAGAAAATTTGCTGCGTTATCGTTCCCGATAAATTCAATTAACTTAGTATAAGTTTATACAAACGTGAGGTCTAATCTCCTTCTGATGAATATGGATCAAAGATTAATATTCAATCTTCTAAATAATTTTTGAAAGCTTTTTAGTAGATGAATTGAATCAACGTAATAACAATATTGGATATTCGCACTAAATGTAACTAAATTTCTGCTTTTGGAAGAAAATTCTACTAAAAATTTTATCATTGGTACAGTAAAAATTTTTAGTTATTGATGGAGAAAAATTAATTAATATGGCTTCAATCTGAAATGTAAACGGTCAGGGTAAGACTATCATTATACAAATATAAGTACTGAATATTTGTATTATTTATATTTAAAGAATTGAATTTAACAATATTTTTAAAAACAAATGCTACCCTGACTTTCAAAAAGAGGAATAACCTTCTTTATAATTCTAATATTCTGTTAAATGGTTTCAGAAGCTTTAACTCAGTGGTTCTTAACCTTTTTAAGCCGCGACCCAAATTTGAGAAATATGTTCATGTCGCAACTCAAAAAAAAGTCAAAATTTTTTCATTACTATATTTTAGAGCGTATTTTTAAAAAATCTTCAATGATTTTTTTTAACTTACAAATTTTTTTATTTATTTTTTTAATAATAAACAAAAGTACTTTTCGATCCAAGGAAAATTTAATTGATAATCAAGTGTTTTTAATAATTTTTATTGACCAAATTAAAATATATTTATAACTTTTTGAAAATAATTGACATTTTAACTTATTCCTAAAAAAAAAAAAAAAAAAGAAATATCAATACATATGTTAAGTCTTTTAAATTTTAAATGCAAGTCATACAGTTTTAATGACAACCTTGTGCTCGAATACATTTTGAAAGATCTTAAAACCTCGGTTGAATGCTTGTCAAGGAGCACCTTATATCTATTTCAGGATTTAACTTGTTCCGGTAATTGTTTTTGTTTACAAACAGAGCCGAAAAACCAGCCTCACACATATTTGTTGTTGAAAAGGGCAATAATACTTTTAGGGCTTCTTTAACAATTATTGGCTTTTCGGTTTTTAATTTTAACAAGAAATCACACAAAAATTGAGTGTTTTTGTAAAAATTGTATCGAAGTGCTTGGTCATTTTGTATTTCTATTAATTGTTCGTGAAATTGATTAATATTAACAAATTCCTCATGCAAATCACTTGCATCAAAATTAAAGGGCATTCGAACCCAATTATATTTGAAAACATCGTCTGCAGGGAAATGTCGATTAAAATCTGCTATTAGTTTTTCTAAATGATTAATAATAATTTTCTGTATTTCAAAATCTGTAATATCAATATAATTGTCTTCAATAAGTAAATTAAGAGTCGGGAATGAAGAAAATTTCTTTACTTCAACGTTATTTCTCCATAATTTAAGTTTAGGAAATAACTTGTATTAGGGAATAGACAGTTGGTCGAAGATGTGGTGACGAGGTGTACAGAGGGAGCCGTTGACCTCTTTTAATAACAAGGGTATAACTTAAAATTACACTTAAAGATCTATGCATGGTTACAACGATGAATAAAAGAATAAGTACTCCCAGATTGAGTGCTTGCATGGTGACTCATAAGTAGTTACAGGAGGTAGTTACCAGAAATTAAGACACTGAGATATATACAAAATAAATGATAAAATATATACAAAATCAAAGGAAATAGAAGAGCAGTCCCAGATTTATTGCAAATAAAGCAATTAACCTAAATGTTTGGGCAAAATGCCCGATGTAGTTAAGAAAACATTTTAGCGGCTCTAACAATCGGCCCCGGAGACGAGAGCCCCATCCACTCCTGGATATAAGCAAATGTTTGTAAACAAACGGGAGGGAGGGGGGCTATCGCTGTGAAATTAGGGTTTGGGAAGAGAGATAATTATTCAGTTGTGGGGGTGATCCTGAGGACGGCTCTGGGTCTGTGAAAATGTATTAATTCATATGGATTATAGTTATCAATTTTTTGAATTTATGAATTATTTATGTTATAGAGTTTATTGTAAAACCTGAATGAAAGATGCTTGATGTAATTTATTAGAGTCAGCATCCCTAAGTTTTTATGAATGAGTTGATTCCTGAAGTAGGGCTCGGATTTTGAAATAAGCCTGAGTAGTTTATTCTACTTGCGTTCGATGATGGACAAGTTCCTTATACATGCTAACTTGTATTAGGGAATAATCTTCTAGGAAGTATTGGTATTACTTATTATTTGGCGTATTACTAACTTTTTTGCTGGTTCGACTCAGTGCGACCCAAGAAATATGCTTCGCGACCCATAGGTTTAGAACCGCTGCTTTAACTGATGAATGAAAGAATTCAAAATTTGATTAGGGTGGAGCTAATAAAAAAGCAAATGGAGGTGTGGCAGAAATTGTAGTCTCATCCCATTTCCTTAGACACGCCTTTTTCGGAAAATTTTAAAATCTAGTTATATAAAAGAAAGATGATATGTATTATGAAAGCTATGGAACATGATAATTTAAAAAATAAACCGTATAACAACATATAATTTCAAAAGTAATATTTAATTTTTTTTAAAGTAACTAACCACTTATAGGGTGTGTCCAATTGAATGGAAAGAGCAGATATTGTTAGTAAAAAAGACCAGAATAATAGAAAGTTTATGCAAAGGTCGATATATATAAATTATTTTTGTAGAATTTTTTTATTAGTTTAAACTTACTGAAAAATTTAATATATTATAAAATAATCAGATAGAGAAAACAAAAATACTGTGTAAGATGAAATCGTAGTGATCTAAAGATGTATTAAGGCTTTTGAAACTATTTTTTTAGCTTGTATATAATATAATTATGTGTTAAATTTTTTATTCATGGATATTTATTTATTAAATTATTTTTCATAATTCGTAATTGAACATATTATTATTTTAAAATAAAATGAATGAGACACAATGATTTATAAGCATTAGATTTAACCTACAATTAAATTCTTGTAGCAATAGAATTAAAATGATGATGATTAGGAATAAAAATAAATATAATAGTATTGTAACATGTTATCGTAGTGATAAATAATTGAATTTAACTTAATCTAATGCAAAAGTAAACATTCGAATATAATATTCCTAATTGTTTTTAATGTGTGTGTCTGTGTTACATATTTTAAATCAGCTATTTAAAAGATTATATATTAAAAGATGATGATTACATGTATACTTTAACATCAGGTATTTAATGTATTCAAATGCATTCTAACGTTTAACACTAATCACTTAATAGCTATTAAAATTCGTAGACTTTTCAGTTACACCTTTTTTCTCATCCAAATCTTTAAGAAACTTTTTATATCTTAAAAGATATGTTCATTTATATTGCCTTTTTGTTCTTATAAATTACAATTTTTTTTGTAAAGAGTTCAGCTCTTTATATATGTATTATAAAGAAATTATCTATAGCAAATGCACAATACAATAAATTTAGAAAATTTCTTAAAATTTAATAGAGATTATTCAATATTAATTTTAATTAAATATCTTAAAAATAAAATAATTGCATTTTATTATTTGTTACCTTTTATAAGCATATTTTAAACAAAAAAAATCTTTTTGAATTTCTTTCATATTACGTTTAGAAACACTTTACTTTCTGAAGGATTTGGTTTTATTATGTAATTTTTTAATGAGTTAATAACAATATGTCCTTACAATGTTTTGTTTATAATTATCACTTTTTTTCTTATGAAATTTAAAAAAGATAATCTATGAATCAAATTGTTTCACAAGGAAATTGTAATAATTTAATCTTTCGAAATTTCATTATATTTCTAGGTAACATATTGAGTTCAGGAGATTCATTGGTAATATAGTTTTAGTATTTTGTTATGAAATAGTATTTCTAATATTCTATACAATTTATACACAAATGTAACTAAATAATTTATCTTTCTTTACACTTAACTTTATTCTTCTCTGCTGAATTTTGTGGAAAAATAATTTAGTAACTAACCTTGCGAAAAGAAATTGAAAAGACGGCAGAATTAATCTGAACTACAGATGGCTATTATTTAAAGGAACTGTTATTTGAGAACCGTTTTCAGCTAATAACCGTTTATCAAATAACGCCCTCTTGAGAAATACTGTTATTAAGATAACGTGTTTCTTTCCACAGCTTCCACAATAACATAACAATTCAAGTCCCTACGTTGTTAGTAATTTCTTAAGTCGTTACGTCGATGTGGAACGTATTTATGGTACATTCTATTAGAATTTAATGTAAAAACGTTCTTATAAATCGCTAATAAAAGAAGTGTTCCTTATTTTGGTACATTAAAAAGTTTATCATTATTTCAGAACTTACGGTTCTTGCTATTTTGTACTTTAACGTTCTAGTTATTTTGGAACTTTAAAGAGGTTATCGTTGAAATTCTCGAGAATGCATTCAGCTCTTACATGAACATCTGCGTCTTTTTACATCTTTAGCCTTTTATTAATTTTTTTTTCATATGAATTTTAGCAAAATTTTTATTAAGCTAAAATGTTTTCTACAAATTCGAAATTATAATCAAACATCAATACAAACGTGAAATATTTTTAATTTAATGTTAAATTTTGGGAGTAAAATAGTTATTTATAAATTAAAATATTTTACATACTATTTCATTAAATTTGAAATATACTTTAAAAATTTATAAAATCTAAACATGTATTCTTGACATCATTATTTTTATTATTTGTTGAAAAGAATTATCATAGTTGTATTAAAATAATAATTAATTTAAATAAGATATTACTATAAATAATTATATAAATAAATTACATTATGTTCCATGAAAGAAGATGTTATCATATTTGTGTTAAAAAAATTATTATAGTTTTACCTTTTATCATGTGTATCATTAAAAGTATTAATATTATTAATAAAAAACGTGATAACAAATATGTTGCAATGTATAATTATTTTGAATTTATTATATAAATTTGTAATTATAGTTGCATTTACTTATTATTAGTAAAATGTTACGCATGAATACCTTGTATTGTAGCACAAAATCTGAATTTCCATAATTTATTTTCAAGTTATGTGTGTTCAAAATGATTACAATAATTATGACACTAAAATAATTGTTCATAAAATGACCTAGTTTATAGTTGTATTCCAATCTAATTTCAATACAATTTTTAAATATAATTAATTAATAACACTTTTCATATTTAGTTTTATATAACTGTAAAATAAATGATCTGACATATAGTTCTATTTATATAAGAAACATTCTGAAATGCCAGTTTGTAATTTTAATTAGACACTTATGAGAATTTTCAAAAAAAGCTAAGAGTAATAATAATTACAATTGACAATCTATTGTTAGAAATTATTATAATTTTTACAATCTATTATTAGAAATTTTATAGTCTATTTACTAGAAGAATTGTATTAAACTTCCTAATATTAAATCAATTAAATTTTAAATGCGTAAGAATTACTTAAATTAGAAAGGCTATAACAAGATTAAATAATTATGTGATTCTGTAGAATATATTCCTCAAAAATCATAAAAAATTTAAAAGTAATAACTGCATTTAGATTGTTTAAAATATGGAAAGTAGAAATGCAAAATCTGTTTATTAGTTCAACTTAGTTAAACTCTTATGATATCAAAGGATACTTGCATCTTTAATTTTGTAAAAGTTATAGCTTATGTAAAATTACTTTACGAACCAGACAACACAAATTTAAAAAAAAGTAAAATAATAAAAAAAAACTATTAGCATATAAAATCCTGTATTTACGACAAAAAATTTTTGTTTGCATGCAAGCAGTTTTAAAAATTGTAAATTTATTTATTGTGTCAATAATGGTTAAATTGTATCTTAATTATTTATTTTAGGAATATGTTTATCAAATTTACAGAAGCAATTTTCATACATTTTTATTTAAATTGCTTAATTGCAAGTATTTTAAATCATATTTTATTAATGCCACATAGATTTTGTATTTTTTCAACATGACGAGAAATATCCTCTAGGAAAAATATTTAAGATAAATTTCACACACATTTAAGTTATTTACAACAGTATAATCACGTTTATAAAGGGAAATAATATAATTTACCAAAAAAGCAAATTCATTAAATTCTAATAGTTTCTATTAGGTGCTGAAAATTGAGGTTTATACGCGTTATTTTTTATTCTTAAACAAAATATAAACTACACTCAAAATATAAAAGTTTTTATTTATGTTCATAAATAAATTTTATGATATATGGCGGGTTTAAATAGTCAATTTTCTTTTTTACTAAAACAATTTATATGAAAACGAAAATTTTAGTAAAAAGTTAGAATGAAACGATATAGTTAATTATTAAATGTAAATTAGTTTATTGTAAATTGCTAGTTGAACTCTTGTTATTGTTTTCGGAGCTAAAAAATTGAGGAATTGGTTCTGATGTTGCCATAAAAAAATATAGATGGTATCCATAGACAGTAATTAATCTTAATAATATATGCATAAATTGATAAATTAGTAAAATTTGGATAAAAATTCAACTTATTAATATGTTTCTAATTAGAGAAATACTTTATTTTAAGATGTATTCGAGCATAAATCAAATATGCAATATTAATCCTTTGTACAAACAAAAAATGTGATAGTATTTGATATCGGTTACAGTTTATAAGTATTTACAGTTTAAATTTTGATAAGGAATATGTATGTGTTTGTTAGTATGTTCTTCTTGGGAGAAACTAAATTATATGTTAATTAAAATAATTCAAATTTGGGTATATTTTATATCTTAAAGTAATAAGGAATTTAATAATAATCACTTTAGATCATTAGGAAGGAAATGATACAACAAATGAAAATTTTATTTTTAGACATTTCATTTAGTATTTTTTATTTGAAAAAAATGGAATGGCTATAAAAAATTTATAAACCTAATTTAATCAGTTGCAATTTCCAAAAAAATGAAATAAGTAATGAAATAAAAATTAATTGCAAATAAGTAAATAAAAATTAATCTAAGATTAAATTTTATTTCTGTAGAATAAAGCAACAAATTCCTAAGAAATTTAATAAAATAACTAGTTATTTAAAAATAATTGATCTTTCTATGATTCTGAATTAAAACTGTATAAAATTGCTTATATGACTTAGTAATTGCTATTAAATCACTGTATATGCATTACGCTTGCATTGAAGTAAAAAAAACATACTTTCTAAATTAAAAGCAGTTGGTAGCAAAGTATGGTATGGTCTTTGAGTTAAATTTGAATTCTCCCTGCAAAATATTCCCAAAAAATGTTTTTTAAATTGGGGGGGGGGGGAATTTAAGCTGTTATTTAATGTAATCCACCAAGGCCTAAAAGTTGATCATGATTTATAATATTGGCTCATTCGAAAGATACTTTAGTTTTCATTCAGTTAAAGCTAAATTTTCAATATAATTATGTATTAATAATATTGAGAATGAAAGAAATGGAAACACCGTATTTAATTCCGAAATTTATCGATATAAATTATTGCATACCTAAACTAATTTGATTTCACTACTCTGTATGAAATATTCAATTTATAATGTCTCCAAATAAGTATAAATCCTAAGCAGTCGATATCAAAGTACGAATAATAGTTATATGTATTTTCGAGAGGGATGGTGAACTATTAAACACATTTCTCGTTTACTAGTTGAGAAAGCATAATTCGACATTTGCAGGTTTTAAAAATATGGCTTAATAATAGTTTTAATCAAGTTAAATAACCATCTTCTTGCGAAAAAAAAAATATTGTTTTCTTTAAAATGAGCAATATTCACAATATTTCATGACGTTTTATATTTGTGATAGAAATATTAGAAAAAGGTTTTATTAACTTTAATTCATCAAATGTAGTAAAATTATAACTGAATCTCCGGCTGAGTTCAGATACTTCCTCGTTGGAAACTCCAAAAAATTGATATCCAGATCAATTGTGCGCCGAAGACTCCACGAACGTGGTCTTTATGCGAGGAAGTCATTCATTTGTGCCCGCTCAAGGCATACCATTGGTGGGAATGTTTGCAAGGGCATGTCAAAGTGTTCTCTGGACGCTTGATGAATGTATCTATCTTTATGGATAAGTCTAAGTTTAGTTTCGAAGGTGATATTAGGCGTATTTTCATTTAGAGGGAGCGTGGAACTCGTTTTCATCCATCAAACATCCGTGAAAGGGAAGCATACGGATCAGGTATCGTCCGTGTCTGGGGTGGAATCTCTTTGGGTGGACGCACCGACCTCCATGTATTTTTCCATGGAAATGTTAATGCTCTCACCCATACAGATGGCATCCAGGATGCTTATGTACGCCCTTATACCGGTGCAATAGGTGATGCTTTCGTACTACCGGACGATAATGCGAGACCACACAGGGCTCACATAGTGGATGCTTATCTTGAGCATGTTGTAACCAGTTCGATCAACAGACTTTAACCCAATTGAGTAAGTTTGGGATATTCTAGGCAAGGCTTTCTAGAAATCAAGGAGGTCTTATCTCGGAGGTCTTGCTCTAGAACGACGAGTAGTTGTTCTCAACATATCTCCAAGGAGCCATGTCACACTTTTAACTGCTTTGGAAGAATAATGGCTCGCTCTTTCTATACAATTAATAGACCGGATAATTGAGGGCATCAAAAATCGTTGTATGTGGAGTATTCTTTGGGGGGGGATCATATCCCATATTAAAGGTATTTATCCTATAGCAAACTTACAAATCCCATTTGTTCATTGTATACATATGATAATTTTTATAAAATCATAATTGTCTGATGATTTCATTTTTATGCTATTTTGTATCCACCTATGTGTTGTATAATGTGTATTATTGAATTACACGCATAAATTCTTATTTTATTGTCATTTTTGTGATTTTTCTTTATTTATGATAACCAGTGTACTATGAGATGATACTGGCTCTAGTAAAATTTCTTCATTGTAAGTTTTAATAGAAACATTTTTATTCAGTGGCATCAGTTACTCTGATATTATATTCTACATGCGGATCTGGAGGGTTAACTTGAGTTTACTGTGAATGTGATTCTGTAGCTTTTTCTTAAGCCACGTGAAGAAATATTTGTTTGTGTAACTATAAGAAATAAAATTATGGCGGAGTGGGATTTAACGCCGAAGATCGCTCAGTATTTAGATCGGCATTTGGTGTTTCCTTTGTTAGAATTTTTATCAGTTAATCAAGTAAGTATACATGTTACATATTGTCAGACTTTTAAATGGTGGACATTACTGATATCGTGATTCATTTCCTTTTTTTATATGAAAATCCTTATAGATTGATTTTATATAAATTAAATATAAGAAAATCTATATGATTTGCTTTAGGTTGCATTAAATATAATAATTTTTTTACATTTTACTTTTCCTTTATAATTTAATGTTTGACATATGTTGTGATTTTTTTTTTACCCGTTTTTCATTTTACACAATGATTTAAGGTAAAATTCCAAAGGAATGCTCATTCTGGGTATGCAATATTCTAAAAAAATTAATTTTATTTAATTGTTAAATTTTTTTTAAAAAAATTTTTGCTTAGTGCGAATTAACAGAAAAGAGATTTAGATTAAAAGAGCAGATTTCGTATTGATTTTGGCGTTTAAAAAGTTATAAAGATTATATATTAATCTTTTTTTATAGAATTTAGTTATGAAAATACCAATAAAAACTTAATGTAAAACTAAATTGGCGAACTTTGTTTGGCGCCATTCCTGTTCATACTGAACACTGTACAAACAGATATGACTGTCAAAACGTAATAAAATTGTTATTCAAATTGCACAGAAACTTAAGATTTATCTTACTTTCAGAAGTCATTTTCAGCATCCAACAACGTAAAACTAACTAATTTAATGATATTCCAATCAGAATACGATTGGGTTTTGCCCAGCTTGGTGATGAACTGTGATCACAACTAGGTGAGGATCAAGGGAGAACCCTTAAGTATAGGCTAACTAAAGTGAGAAATGAAAATAAAACTACAATATTACTTGGAAAAGTCAAATTTAAATTACTGCATCAAAACTAAAACAATTATGAATTCATATTTGAAGCAGTAAAATAAATTTTTCTACTTGAAATAAATTAAAACTATTTTTATATATACAAATTTATATGTTTATATACTCAAATAGCAGGTAGTTTGAAATATTTTAGATTCAGCTTAGAGAAAGAATCCTTAATTAATATATTATTGATCTTCTATGGAGTTTAATACAGCTCTGATTTACATGGGAAAAATTCATACAAGTGCTAAATACTGTTAGGAATATTGTATATGTTCTTCATGTAGGCATTTTGAAAGTTTAGTGTGAGATTACAGTGAAGGACTTTAATTTCACGTTAAATATTTTACAATAGACCTTAGCAATTCAATTATATTGAATGTTGGGTGACTGCAGAGTAAGGTAGACAATTAGCCCCATCCTCATGTTCATCAAATCCTGGTGTATAGATAATTGCATTGTTACCCTAGAAAATTGTATCTCCTGCCAGAAACAAAGTTTGCATCAAAGACTAAACCTGATCAGCAACTTTTTCAATATTTTTCCCCAGTGATCCTTCCTTTTAGGGTTAAAATTGGTCAAGCAAAAGCCATAACTCTGCTGCCCATATCATTACATCTACTTCCACATTTGATAGTTGGAAGGGGACAAACATGATCATGTGCTTTTCCTGGTTGTCCTCCAAATGTGCACTGTTATTGGAAATAGTATAATTTGTCAGTCTATTGAATTTTTTTAGTTATTGTTCAATTGTGGATTTTATAAGGTTATTACATTTAATACTTATGAGTGACTCTACTATAGATCTTTAGTGCGAACATCTGTGGCAAGAAGGTTGGGAATTTCTGCCCTGTTTTGTTTATAAAGGTGCCATCCAGCTGTAGTCATTGGCATTGGAGAGTCTAGATGTTGATTGAATTGTGGTCACTTTTGCTGCTTATAATTTGTCTTGCTACATTATATGTTTATTGCTATGAATTAAGACAACACATCTCTAAAACTGCCTAAAAAGGGGGATGTTTTTTTCAGTCACATTTATTCCAACCTGACCAGCTTTTACAATTTGGCCTCTGAAAATTTGAGAGAGATAACACATACTTTTGAAAACCACTTACAAAGAGAGCATTAGACATTAGGAAAGTCTACATCAAAGCTACCACATGCTATAAAAATATATTAATTTCTATTTATATAAAAATGGTAGCTATTATTTCATAAATAGAAAATATATGAATATATTATGTTTTTATTCAACTGCTTCCAAATCAGATCCATTTTCATTCCAGCTGTTAAAAAATGCAATTGTCCAGTTATGACACTTTCAGTTATTTTGGTCATTAGTGTCTGTTGTATGATCCAGAATGGTTACTAAAAAAATTCTATAGCTTCCAAGCACAATCCTGTAAAACCCAATGTCATAAAAGTACACAACTTTCTTTACTTTTTCCTCTAGTGAGTCAGCATGCATCAATTTCTACAGTTTTATTGCTTCCATCAATTTAAGTGTTAATAAGAACTTAACAGAGACCTCTCACATGTAAAAATCACATGGCAATGATGAATAGAATGTGCGACCTAGCAAACTTGTTGATTTCTGCAGATTTTAAGCCTCTCTTCTGAACGATTAATTAAAATTACCGTATTTTTCGCCGTATAAGGCGCACTTTTTCTCTTCAAAATCGGGGGGGGGGGGGAGTGCCTGCGTCTTATACGGCAAATACTGGACGGATAAAGAGGCCCACTATCACACAAGTGTGTGAATGGGTTAAAAGGTCATGGGACTCCGTAAAGAAAGACATTGTTGTAAAATCATTCAAGAAGTGTGGCATTAGTAAGGACTGGGATGGAACAGAAGACGACGTCTTATTTGACACCAGTGAGGAAGAAAGTGATGACAATAACTGCATGGATCTGTCCTTCCTCATTTCTGATAGCGGCGATGAAGAGGAATTCTTGGGGTTAGAATAAAAACATGATAGCCTTATTTTTGTTACTTTCACTGTTTGCTGACTGTTTATGAGAATAAAGATAGCTCTTAGTATGTTACATAGTTGACATAAAATTTTTCTTAAACTGCTGTTAACTTTATACAGTTGATATAAAATATTTTACCACAGAATTTGGTTCATAATCTTTTTTTTCTAGATTTGCCTCCTTTAAAATTGAGTGCGTCTTATATGCCGGTGCGTCTTATACGACGAAAAATACGGTACATTTTAACTGCCTAATGATTATTTGAATGTTTGTTATTCATTGCATTATTACTTGCAAGTTAGATTTCATTGTAATAAAAAATCTAACATGCAATATTTGTTGACAAAATATGCCAAGTGACATACCTTTAATGGAAAAGTACCATTTCAACATTTAATATTACAATTCTAAATATAAAATAAAGTATAATAAAATTCTAAAGTTTATTTTCAAACATATTTTTAAAATAACTTTAAAGAAAATTAAAATGTATTGAACATTTCATAAGATTCAAGGGTTTCCAAACACTGTTAAATCCAGCAGAGAATTGCAAATTATTTTCAGGCATGTTGAAACTTATAAACACATTCTAGTACAATAACATAGATTTATCTTGGAATTCATATCAGATATAATAGAGTAGCAGACTCATGAAAGTATTTAAACAAAAACAAGTGTTAACTAGAATAAAAATTATTTAAAAGGAACTTTTGGTAACTTTAATATCTTTATTTACAAAGTATTAAAGGAGTTGCTGAAAATATTTGAACTACCAAGTGTAATATCACAGAAACTCTTTAATATTTGCCAGCATTTTTCAGAAGTTAGAAGTTACAAGTGATAAAAATTAACCAGACAAGAAAATCTGCTGAAAATTTGAGTGAGTTCTTAAAATGATGAAATTTTTGGTTTTCTGGTTATGAACGGTGGTAAAAAATTTTATCAATAATTTGTCATAATTGCTCTCAAAATGTAATAATTGTATTTGAGCAATAATTATCTACATTAATTATAACCAAACTTCAAATAACAGAATAATCAAACAATTTATAAAGAAAGATTATGTATGTTATTATTGTAATTGAATTCCTTAACTTTTAGCTAAAAACAATTGTTTAGTGAAAAAATGTGGATTGTGTAAATAAAATTTCATTATTTTATAAAATGTAAATGAATAATTATATTTTTAGTTGTCTGCTAATAATTTTTCTCCTGAAAGCTACTTACCTTATAATTTATGGCTATAAAGAAATATAGTCATTTAAAATTCTTATTGTTTATTTATTTTTTTTTAAATTGGTTAAACTTTGAAGGTTAAAGAAAACTAGAAAATCTGAGTTCTGATTTTTAAAATCTTATAAATAACTATTGAGCTTATTGAAATTATTTTTCAATGTAATAATGATTTATGAAGTATAGTATTTCTAATTAATGGTTTATTATTATTTAATCAGCCTTGATACCTATATGAATAAATCACCAATCTCATTTAAATTATTAATCAAAGATCTTCATGGTTTCTTTTAATAACTAGTTTTCTATTTCATAATAGAAATTTTATTGACAAAAATTTTAATATATTTCAGGTTTATGATGAAAGGGAACTATTATTAGCAAAATTGGACATAGTTCGAAATACTAAAATGATTGATTATGCTATAGATATACATCGATCTCTTTATGGGGATGCTGAAATTCCAGAAGGTGGGTTTTTAATTTATTGCTTTTTTTTCTGTACTTTTGCCTAAAATTTTCTTCTTAAAACTTGCTTTTTTGACTAATTTATCTAATATCTACTATTAATTTTTGCTACAATCTCATAAGTTCTATAAATTATCAAGCACTCTTTCTTATTTAGAAAATTAATGTTTTAACATATTGATTTTAATTTGCTATTGTTAAGTGATACAAATAAGTGTATAATACTTATGAAATGCAAAGATCTAAAATTTAAATCTAAAATATTATAATTTATTTTTATAATTTAGAATCTTTAAGATAGGCATAAACTTTTTGTTTTCCAATTTTTTTAGCTATAAAAATTCAAAATTTCTAACTTTTCAAAAAATTAATAAATAAAAAATTAGACATTTTTATTAAATACAGGAAAAATAAAATTAATTTTGGATTTTCTTTTCAAGAAAATGAGGAATGCTTGTACATTTTGAATAAAAATATTAAAATTATTGAATAAAAACTATTTACATGATATACAAAAACAAAATAATATTGTAGTTATTCATTAAACAGTCATAGTAAAATTTGTCTGATATTTTTAATGTATGTTAACTACACTTCATTTTATTGTGTAACAAATCAGAGAAGGACTATAATCAATCAATAAATTCTCTAAAAAGACTTATTTTCAGTAGCTTATTTTAATTAACTTTTTTAGAGTTATTGGAAAAGCGAGCTAAAGTTGTCAGTGAATTGAAAATGTGTCAAGATGAAATAGCTTACATCAGAGCTTTATTGAATGATGCTGCAGTGACAAAGCAAATTGAACAAACTAGGTAGTTATTTAATTTTTCTTTTAACTTGTAACCAAAAATTTCTTATCAATTTAAATTCATTATTTCTTTATATATTATATTTTTCTGACATAAAGTTTTTTTTCTTTTAGAGATGGACGGACATTGTTAGATTTTCTTGTTAAATGCAACAATGTAAGTTTTTAAATATAGTGTTAAATTATATTTTAATGTGTTTTTTTTTTTATTATATACTATTCATATATTTAATTAATGTAACAATAGACCTTTTAATGCTTTTAGTTTTCATTCATAGTATAAGTTTATTTTTACAGTGAAATTAAAAATTTTCTTTCATGTAATTTAAGTTTCACAGTTTATAAGTATCATAATTTTCAAATAAAATTTTTATTATTAAAATTTAGTACAAGAATAAATGTAATTTGTGTTAATATTTTATTTGCTTTTTAATAATTAAGTCAATAATTTTATTTTTCGTGTCCAAATATCAAGCATGGAATAATGTTAAAAACTCATTTACTGTACATATTTTTAATTGATATCATTTAAGCTTATACTTTAAATTCTGCCTTTTTTTTACCAAAAGAATTATTTAATGTATCATTTTGATAAACTTTATTTATAAATATTTTTTAAGATAGTTACAAAAGCTAAAGAAGTGTAAAAAAAAAAACAAAAAAGTAAATTTTTTATAATTGTGGAAAATTTTATGCTGTTTTTAGGTTTAATTATACATGTGAGATAATAAAAGTAGGCTCATTTAAATACTTTTTTTTAAAATCAACTTATTTTAATATTTAAGTTCTTATCATTTCAACTATAACATAATTTTAAAAATCTAAAAATAAAAGTTGCAATATTTTGCTTTTTCCTTTAGCAAGATTTTAAAACATTAATTTTTATGTGTATCACAATGTAGAAAATAGTTTTAGATTTTGATGTATATTCAATGTTTACCAATTCTAATTTATATGAATTATACTAATTTTACCTTTCTTCATTTCAGTTTAATATTGAAAGTTTAGACTCTGTATATGTCTTAGCTAAAAGTCAGTATGAATGTGGTAATTATCAAGCTGCAACAGAATATTTGTATTTATATCGTTTATTGGTAAGTAGGACTGATTTCTAGATCCTGTGTTTGATTTTCAAAGGTTTTTTTTTATACTGGAATGACAATTTTTGTTTATGTAACTAATTTTAATTTCCTACCTTATTTAATAATGAACTAATAGTTAATGTATTTGTTCTCCAATCAACAATATGTATTTACATTTTTAAGTTTCCCATTATACTTTTACAAAACTTTTTTTTAAATAAAATTGTTTATATTAACATTAATTTTTTACTTTGTAGAAAAGTACACATATTGCAGGTTAAGAAATTTGTTCTATTTTTCTAGATATAGAAGGAATCCTAATGAATCATCAGTTTTAAATGTTGGTTAAAAATCTGAAATTCATGTATTTGATTTTTTAAGAAATGATTTTATTTGATTTTTTAAAGTATTAAAAAAATTAAATGTAAAAATTACTGAATGTAAAGTTTATCAAGAATAAATTATGTAAGCTTAAAGAAATTGAATTTTTTTCTAGCATTGGTTTTTGAATAAGTAGATTCGTTTTAGAAGGTTTAATGAACATGCTGTTTAACTTATTCAGTATAGTAATTCAATGGTATTTATGTATTATGTAAAAAAGTGTCTTACAAATATTCCAATTTAGCACCAAATATTGTAAATTAGTGGCTGTATTGTGTGAGCTACTTCCTAACTCTTCACTTTTTTTATTTTTAGTGTACTTAAGTTTTGAATGTATGATTTACTTTTTTGTGATTGTGCCAATATAAAAATTAGAATATGAAGGATAAATATTTTATTGATAATATATATAATTGCTCAGCTTTTTTTTTCTTATGAAAAAATGATTAAATATCTTATCCTTCTTTCTACTGAGTATAATATAGTATTTTCACTGTGTTCAGTAGTTCTGGAACAGTATATTCCAGTTCTAGTTTATGGGATCCTACCATAAAACTGTATGAGTAAATAACTTGCATTTGAGCTTTTATTTAAAAATAAATATTGACAATGTAAAAATAGAATGGTAGTCTAATATCCATTTCAAATGGAATGTAAATTGAGGAATCAAATATTACATTTGCAATTTGTGACATTTACAGTTAGTCTGAGAGTTTATTTTTATTAAATTGGGTGGAAAAAGTAATTGGATTTGTCATCTGAAACAAACAAGCTTCAGAAACAGTTCGAGGGCATGAACCAAATTGTAGAAATCTACAAAAACCAAAGAGATAGAAAACTTCCACTGTAGTGAATCCATTGTAGATTTACTGAGAAGCCAATAAATACTTAATTGCCATAATTTTAGATTGAACAGTAGCCAGTCTCACATATGTAATAAAAGAAACATAGAATTCTAAAATTCTATGTTTCTTACAACTCTAAAATTCTTTTTTTATTTTTGAAAAATGTATAATGAATTAAGAATTGCTGGATGTGAGCATTTAAAAATGAATCTTTGTTATACTGTTAATCCTAATATTGGAATATAAATTTTCATCAGACTATGCAGTTCAATGTAAGACTGAAATGAAAAACATGAAAGAAACACTTGACATTATCTAGATTCATATTTAACAAAATTTATGAAGAGTAAATTTTATAAAGGTGACTCATTTGTTATGATTTTGAATGATCTGTGGAAAATTTTCTTATATTAGTTATAATTATAAAAATCAATTCTGAATTTAAAAGATGCACCATTAAATTTAACAAGTATAAGACAAGGCTGTGTAAAAAACCAAATGGTTGCTATACATCCTTCTCTATAAAAATAAAAAAAAGCTAGTATTAATTAAGATAACATAAAATGAGATGAAAATTTTTGATTTGAAATATTAAGAAACATTTTTGGGCTGAAAATAGTTGATATGATATGTAAAAACAAATTTTATTGGTATTGTAGATTTCCAGTTAAATACATTCTATGAATAATATTTCCTCATAGGTTCCATCTTCAGATAAAAATTATTTGAATGGTATGTGGGGTAAGTTAGCTGCTGAAATTTTAATGCAAAATTGGGACGCTGCTCTAGACGATTTCAATCGATTAAAGGAATTCATTGACACCAGTGTAAGTGATTATTAAAGTAGTTTATTTTTATTTAAATTACTGTATTTACCTTGCTAATTTTCTGTCTTTGTTGTATAAGACATACTTTTATGTAAATTTTAAGTACATTTGTATTGAAAGTTAAAAACAGTAAAAATGGGATTTTGACAAATATCATCTTATTTAAAATGGGCTTTATACATAAAATTTTGTCGTAGTAATTTTTATACAAGATAGTAAATAGCAACAAAAAGTTTGTACAAGAATTTAGTGTAGGTTGATATACAATTGAGGAGAAACATGGACCATAATATACATCAGGATGCATTTTCTATCACTTTGCTTTTATTGCACTCTATTGCTTAATCTCATAAGAGGTATGACTCCTTGTATAACTATTAAAACATTACATCAAATTCTCAATATTTGTGAATTTAATTCTCACTTTCCCTTACCAAACTGTTAGCTGATTAGTTAAGATTCTTGCTATAGATTCAACAGTTTATGAGTTTGAATCTCATTTTAGATTTGAATGTTTGTAATGGTTTATAATCCACTTTAAACCATTAATCCCAATCTAATTTGCAAAAGATTACTGTTGAGCAAACCAAACTATCTCATTCTCCCTAAAGTATGAATTTTAGTGCCTGCAGGAAGAATAATGGATTTTTGTCTATATGCAGTGCTCTCCCTTTAGCATTTCTTAAATGCTTATGAAGTTGAGCACCTGCATTGACCACATATTGTTTGCACTCTTTACATATGATCGTTGATGAGTGCTATTCTGTGGTCTGGCAGTATCCATAAAAAAAAGTCCTTTCACATCTCATAAAGATACATATAAGGTTGATATCTTTCCTCTTTACAGTATTTTGCTGTATCTGAATGGAGAAGATATGAAGTGGAGTATGTTTTTCCAACATGGTCTTTATCTATCCAAGGATGCAATAGTACCAAGCAATCCATTTCTCTCATGTTTACAGGTTGATAGTATCTTCCAGCATATCTTTTGTTAAAATTCATCAATAAAGACTTTATGTGCTGAATTTCTCAACTGGTTTATAAAGAGGGTATGGCTCCAATCTTGATCTGTTCAAAGTGGTTGCAAATCCAAGATAGATTATCTTATGAAACAGCAGAAAATGAACTTACTCCTAGTTTTTGAGTATTAAGTTCTCAATTCTCTGTCTGTTCATAGTTTATCTTCACTTCATTCTTTCAAATACAGCAATGTGGTCCTGAGACTGCTCCCAGCAGTTAGCTCTGTAGTGTCATCCATTAAAAGTCATGGTAACTTCTCCAAAGTGTGACTCTTTGGATACTGTATTTAAGGATTATAACTGTTTTCTGAACTATTCCATAACTAAAAATTACATTTCAATACTTGTAACTAATGAGTGACTTGCACTTGTAATTGCCTAAATTTTAGTCCATCTGGATTTTTCATTTCAGCTATTTTGTATAATTATTTTAAATACATTTGTGTGACTGAGGTTGTTTTATTTGAAAAATGAAATTCTCCAAATAATTTTTGAAGTCTTTCAAATAATTTTATAATTCTGAAAATTTTATCTAGACTTCAAATTTGCTTATTTATTTTTTTTTTTTTACGACTATCTCTACTATGAAACAGTTATGAATGTGTAAATTAATATAATTTTCTAAATTATTATGCAACAGGAAATAAATCCATGACTAGTTTTTAAAAACTAGTTATGGATTTATTTTCTATTCATTACAATATAACAGTTTCAGATTACATTGAATGTATTCTATTAGAGGAATTCTGAAATGAACAAAGGAATGTCATTGATACTCACCACTTCATTTATTTTAACAAAACATACAATTGTATCAATAGAGAAAAGTTTCTGAAGATCACATTGGAGTTTTACATTCTTAAGAAACAAGGCTTTTGGAAATGACTCTTAAAAATATGAAATGTACAATTCAAATTTCATCTTATTCATTAAAACTTTTCCATATATAGAGAGATAAAGGACTATCACAAAGAGACTCCTGCTTTCTGTTTTGGGCACAGTAAAAGCTGTAGGAAATGCTAAACATAGGCAGAACTGTTTCAGTTTGATCCTATTTAGACCATCCAAATGAGCAGATTGTAATACTGAATTGGTTAATAAATTTTTGAAATGTGCATTAATTGATTGGTTCCATGAGCATTTCCATAATGTGTGTAGAATTTGATTGCAGTTCCAGCAACCCCCTTTTTTATACGATGTTTATTGGTATTAATGTCTATTGTTTAAGCATTAATACTAATAAACTTTTTAGATAGAAAGTTTATTAATGCTTTGAAATTGAAGATTGTAATTTTTTGCTTAAAGTTATATTTAAATTTGAATTTTCGATTGATATTCATTTGGAAATATTTAAGATTTTAGTTAGAAGTTTGAATTATGAATTCTAACGTTAGAAACTTGGTTTTCTATCTATTTGCATTGCAAGTGTTAAGTTAAAAATTCCATTTAATTTCTAGCGTGAAGGAACTTTTTTGAGCATGGAGGAACTTCCTTTTAAAATATGAAGAGCTAAATAGTAAAAGAATGATTGTGTCATTTAGTTAATTTATTGAGTAAATATATGGAACATTTTTATACTTATCTCATATTTTGTTCTTGCTATTTAAAAAATATGGCTCTACTACCAACATTTGTTTGTGAAATTGATATCATTAGATGGATAAAAGAGGCAACGATTAAAGCATTTGATTTGAAAATGCAGTGGGGAAGCTTGGTCAAACTATGAAGCAAAGCTTACAATTGCTGCAAATTAACCCTTTCACGACGATTTTTTTTTTTTTAACAACAAAACAATTTTGGTTGCAGAAACTATTAGTAGGGAACACTAGAATGCTAAAACTAAGATGTTATATTTTTAGGAAAATTTTAAGCACTGATTTAGGACCGGGACATATGTGTCCCATCAGTCCTGATAGAGAAGCGTTTCTGTCCCAAAAGAATTTTTTGAAATTTGCTTGGGACGTATGTGTCCCGTTAGGCGCGAAAGGGTTAAACCATGGAAAAGTTCTCTTTCTAGATCAATAATCATGTATTTAAAATGGTAAAACAATGTAAGCATTTTAACACAATTATCTCATGCTACTATGATGTAAAAATCAGACTTATTAATAGGCTATTATTTATGGCTAAAGTTTCTAAGAACTTAGAAGTAATTAAAATCCAAATGTATCACCATAAAAGGTAAAATAAATCTGCCCTAGAGTCTGATAAAGCCTGGGATCTGTTATTGAAGTGATTGTTGGACTTCAAGGTGACTTGTGATAAATGTTTTAGTGAAATATTGAAGATTTTTGGACCAATTAAACAATGGAGATTTTTTCTTTTAAAAATTCTTCTATTTTTCATATAAAGAAGACAAACATGATATTGTTAAAGTAATTGAAGCAGTTTCCATTAAGTATTTAGGTTTTATGTGTTTGCATGTTTGTGCATTTCAACTTAAATGGTACATTTACAAGAATTGAGAGCAAATGCCATATCGGATGACCATTCATTCAGCACCTGATTTGATTGATTTGAAGATTTTAAACTAATTGGGGAATTGATAAAAGGCTGTATTAAAGGAAAATTTTAATTGCAAAAAAATTCTTCAATTAGAATTGTAATGCAAATAACTAAACATAATGACTGATTGCTGTTGTAAGATTTAAACACTAATTCTCAATGTTGAATATTGTTTTATATAATATAATACTGTTGACAGCAGTTAAATGTTACATTATTTAGGAAAATAAAATATTAACTATAATCACTTGGCAAATTTTATTTTACAAAAATGTTTGTCACCATCTCCAAGCCAAAATTTTATTTTTAAATTTGTAAAGGTATTTAGTTCTTTTTAACATTCAAAAAATGTTTTTACTAAATTAAAATGTTTTATTATTTAAACTAAATTCTCTTTATGTTTCAGACTTTTGGCTCACCTTTAATCACATTAATGCAAAGAACTTGGCTGATTCACTGGAGTCTTTTTGTATTTTTTAATCACCCCAAAGGACAAGATCTTATAATTGACACTTTACTTTTTCAGAAAGAGTAAGTTTGTTTGTATAAAGTATTGTCATAAATAATTGCAGTAATTTTATTCTGTATTTTTAATTGATTGTTAATATTTTAATTTGGCTAAATGCAATTTCGAAATGGGGAAAATTCGGTTAAATCTTAAGAGCTGGTACTGGTTTAGTATGATTTCTAATTTTCATGCCAAGTGCTACACAGTTATCTTTGCAACCGAATTTCATCACTTAGCACAGTATCTGATTTTCAAATACACAATCACACTTACTCTTGAACATTACAATTTTGCACCATTTTAGATTTCATGTATCAAAATATCTAATATTTCATTTGGATTACTAACTACAGAAGCATTACAAAACTTGTAACTGAAAACTAATTTTACAAAGTTACATATTACGAAATAAATATAAAAAAAAATGCTGAAAATTAATGCCACTATTCCTGCTTGTTTAATAAAGTAAAATGACATACTCTATCATTTTTTAATATTATTTTCTTTTAATGAATGAAAGGAATAAAAGCACCTTAAAAATACACTGTACAACAATATTAAGCATTTATTAGCAACTACTTTATAAATTGAAATAAAGTAACTTAGTTTTAAGAAAACTCTGGTTTTAATTAACCTTAAGAAATCATTAATGTAAATGAAATTTAGACAAGCGGTCAATAAAACTAAATCAATAACATACATTTTTATAAAAATTCAAATGTGAATTAACTAGGCAGTTTAATCTATCCACTTTGGAAAATACTTTAAAAAACCAAATTTTAAAAAACACATTCTATTTGTCAATACCCATATTTGACACTTCTTTCACACAAATAAAGGTTACTATAACTTCGAATAATTTCGCACATGCGTACATCAGGTTACGTCTATAAAATCACAGGATATGCATCATAAAATTGCAAAATCCATTCTGGCACAGTAATCTACAGGTTTGGCGTATTTGGTGCATATACTGGTTTGTCAAATTTAGTCAAAATTTTCTTCAGAATTTATGCCTTTGACAATTTTTATGAATAACATTCATAAATATAGCAATCTAGAACATAAGATTTTATTAATATTTTTAAATAATGTAAATGTTATAAATTTCTGTACCTTGATTCAGTTTTACAGTAGATCTGTTAATAAGGTAAATAGAAAATGCTTATACTGATTTCATCCAGATGTGCTTATTTATAATGAAATTTTTATACTTAGTAAGAATATTAATACCTGTATATAATAACCAGTATAATCTTTAAATATTTTGATTATGCTTCCTTATTTTTTGAAAATTTTTCTTGCATTATTTTCCAGGTTAAAAATTTAAATTATGTCTGCAGCTACCCCTAACAAAAAATGTTTTTTATAATGCATGCTAATTTCTTTTTTATCTTTATAAAGAAAGCAGTGTGGCAGAAAAAAAGTTTTAAGCTCTGTCTTATTTTTATATTTATTATTTATTTGTTTCATTTTTATTAACTATTTTACTGGTCTCTCTATGTGTTCATAAAAACTAAACATCTGTATTGTTTTTGGCACATCTTGTCCTTTTTGGACCTTGCGCCATAAAACCCAACCAATCATCTGTATTGTTTTTGATGAAACTGGTGATAGCCTTTTCTGATATCATATATATTTCTAAATTTTTGAAAAAATTTTTATTTGATTTGCTATAACTGTTACTGCAAAATATGCATTGTTTCAGATTTTAATAACCATTAATTTTGATTTGATTTACAATTTCTATTTCATCCAAATTCTAAATAACTGTAATGATAGTAAATGTGCTGTCTGTTATCTGATCATGACTTGATGAATCTTCAATCAGATTTATATCGTTTTAGAATAAAATGATTGCTTTTTCTGATTTCATAAAACATATCTTACATTATGTATTACTGTATTATTCAGTTCCTCTGAATCATGCTACTAAACTAAAAAAATTTAAGCTTTTGAGTTGTTTTACTTGGTTTAGCTGCCTGTTGCTTTAGATTTAAAGGATTCTTTTTAGTAAGGCACATTTTCCAGAATCCCTGTGATAAATAAATGCATGTGAATCTGTTAATTTGGATTGAATATGTTTTTTTTCCCCCTGATTTCATACTAAGTTCTTTACCACTATATTTATTTCCTCTGAAACTTGCTTATAATCTAAATTTTTCATACCTAATAATTTTCTCCTGATATGAATTGTCATTAATTTAAATTGTGTATTTTGATTAGAATATTTTATTTAATCAATATTCTAAGTTTGTGATGAAACATGTTTACTTTCTTTTCTACTTTTGTATTATCAATATCTTTTAATTTCTAAGTTTCTTTACTACATATATTGTGCTAGAGGTTAAATTTACTTAGATTTGTGTTTGTATCTTCAAACAATCTGTATTTTAAATGTTTGTGATGAAATAAGTTCTTGGTGACTCAGTAGATTTTCCACTGAATCTATGCTGGTTTTGAATGAACATTTTTTTTTTTTTTTTTTGCTTAACATGTGGGTAATGTGAAAGCTTTCATGCTGCTAAATTTGACCATCAAGATATGTTAGATTTTTACTTGTGTTTTCTATATAATCTCTACTTGTGATGAAAATATGCGCGTCATCTGACATCTACCAATCCAGATTCAATGGGTTTTCTATTGAATGTGTGTTGGTTTTGATTAAAATGGTGATTGCTTATTCTGATTTTGCATCTTTTAGTTTTTCATTTCTGCATTGTTTTATTCTTCTGAAAACAATCATAATCTGAGAAGATTTTATGTTTTCTTAGTAATTCTGTCAATATATGGCTTTGCTTTAGTTTGAAATTATTCCTTAATTTGATTTAAATTTGTTGTAGAATCTATTTCTAGATAGTGTATTATCTGATAAAAAAAAGATCTGACATCTGATCAATCTTGATTTAATGGGTTTTCCATTGGATCTGCATTGTTTTTGATTGAAATGATGATTGTTTTTTTGGCTTTGTATTTTTTAATTGTATAATATTGTAATATTCAGTTTCTCTAAAAACATAAGGTAATTTGAAAGTTGTTTCATTGAGGTGATTGTTGCTACAGATTGAAATTGCTTACATTTTTATTAATTAATATTTTGTATACCTTGTCTATTAAATATTTATGATGAAAATATGCGCGTCATCTGACATCTAATCAATCATGATTCAGTGTATTTTCCATTGTATCTGTATTGGTTTTGATTGAAATGATGATTGCTTTTTCTGATTTAACATTTTTTTTAATGTATAATACTGTATAAGTTCTTGGAAAAACATGATAGTAATTTGAAAATTGTTTCATCAAGATAAGTGTTATTATAAATTGAAATATTTTTGTCTTCTAAATATTTATTATATATGCGCATCATCTGACATCTAATCAATACTATTCAGTGGGTTCTCCATTAGATCTGTATTGAAATGATGATTGCTTTTTCTGACTTAACATTTTTAAATTGTATGGTTACTGATTAACTGGTTCATGCAGTTGAAGAGAAACTTCAACAAAACCCTTAGTTTACTAAATTAGTGCTCTTGCTATCGAATTTTTAGAAATCTCACAATCACTATTTCATTAAATAGTAACTAAAAAACAGAAATTTCAAAAAGCTTGCTAACGTTGGGTACTTAAAATTCTACCTGAGCAACACCAAAAGCAATGGATGAGCAATGCACTTCAGTTTTTGAACACGCTACAATTGACAAGCTTTCTTTTCTGGATAGTCTCTGGAGATAAAACTTGGGTATCTTACTACATATCTGAAAATAAACGGCAATCAGTGGAATGGAGGTACACTTCTTCCCCAATGAAAGTTAAGCCAAATAAATCTTGACAGTTTGAAAAGTCATGTGCACTGTTTTTTGGGACAAAAAAGACATTTTGCTGATTAATTTCTTACCACAAGGTTAATCAATCAATACATATGTTTAATGCGAGACCATTAAGAAATTGTGCTGCACAATACAGAACAAGCACAGAAGATTACTGTTAAAAGGTGTTTTTATTTTGCATGATAATGCCTGACCTCACAAAACAACTCCTATAGAAATTTGACTGGGACGGGTTTGATCATCCTCCGTACAGTCCGAGCCTAGCAACTTTCATCTCTTCATACACCTAAAATCTTTCCTTGATTAGGACGAGTTGAAAGAACATGTTACCACATGGTTAAGAACACAGATGGCAACCTTTTATAAAGAAGGAATACAAAAACTTGTGCCATGCTATGACAGATGCCTACAAAATTTCAGAAAAGTAATTTAACAGTTGTAAATTTTTGTACAGTAAATTTGTTTCTGTGTCTGTATACTTTTTTTTTTATCATGTAACCAAACCGAACTTACTTTGTGGATATACCTCTTATTCTAAATTATGTATGATAGTATTTGTGTCATCTGACATCTTAACAATACTGATACATACAATGTTTATCAGATCTATGTTACTTTTGATTAAAAAAATTGCTTTTTCTGATTTTGCATCTTTTAAATTTTGCATTTCTTCTTTAAACAGTTTTTAAGTAGTTCTTTTGGACTACAATTTAACTATTATATATATTATTTTATTAAAAAATAATTACATATTTTGATTTAATTTAAATTTTCTATAGAATTTTTTTTCTAAATAGTAGTGATGAAAATATTTGCATCATATAATATCTAATAATTTTGACTCAGTGAGATTGTTAAAACTTACAAGGTGATGTAGTTGGCCTCATGTTTAAACCCTCAAACTGGAGAATCAGTCCCCTAACATAATCCTCACAGGCATGGTACCTACTATACCTTCGATTAATAGGTACCTGTTTTAGTCGCCTTTTATAACATGCTAGGTTACATTTTAACTATTTTTACCCCTTGTCACCATACTGGTCATCTTGTATATCTGTATTCTTAATATTTGTGATGAAAATATGCGCGTCATCTGACATCTAATCAAT
>JAPDSC010048586.1:28167-71033 GCA_026290005.1 Latrodectus geometricus
TTAATATTTGTGATGAAAATATGCGCGTCATCTGACATCTAATCAATTATGATTCAGTGGGTTTTCCATTGTATCTGCATTGGTTTTGATTAAAATGATGATTGCTTTTTCTGATTTTAGATTTTTAAATTGTATACAATACTTTTTTGTCCCTCTGAAAACATGATGGTAGTTTAAAGGTTGTTTCATCAAGATGAGTGTTATAGATTGAAAAGATTTATATTTTTACTAATTTGCATCTTATATTGCTTGTATTATAAATATTTGTGATGAAAATATGCGCGTCATCTGACATCTAATCAATCCTGGTTCAGTGGGTTTTTCATTGGATCTGTATTGGTTTTGATTGAAATGATGATTGCTTTTTCTGACTTAACATTTTTAAATTGTATAATACTATGCAGCTCCTCTGAAAACATGATGGTAGTTTGAAAGTTGTCTAAAAAATGAGGGCTATAGATTAAAATCCAATTATTGTTTTTTATGTATATACTTTATAGTCTAAGTTATATTATTTGTGTCATCTGACATCATTTCAATCCTGATTCAGTTAGTTTTTATGAGGTCTTAGTTACTTTTGATTTAAACGATGATTGCTTTTTCTGATATTCTGTTTTTTAAATTTGGCATTATTGTATTATTTAGTTCTTTTGAAAACATAGTTTGTGTGTGTTACTTTAGTTTTAAAGCATGTGGCATTTTTTTAGTTTTAAATTATCATGTAATTTCAAATTGATTGAATATTATGTTCTAAATAGTTGTAATGAGAAAATATGCATATCATCTGATATCTGATTTTGCTTGCTATGGATATTCAATTGGTTCTGCATTCATTTACAATAAATTGATGATTGCTTTTTCTGATTTTATCCTTTTGGAGATTTTATTTGACAGCATTGTTAAATTCCATCAAAAGTATGCTGGTAATCTTAATGGTTTTTAATCTACCCAGTTGTTCAATTTGAGCATATAACAAATCTTCAAATGCTTTCATATTTTGATTTTTATGTAATTTGTATTCTGAATTATTTTTATGAAAGTATGCTCATCTTTGGTACCTGATCTGTTTTGTAGACTTTGAAGCTGCATAGCTGATATTTTTTGGCATTTGTATGTTATTGTGAGATAGTATTAATTCTTTTAGTTCAACTTCTCTTAGATGTAACTTCCACGTCATTTTAAATTGGATTTTGTAGTACTTAAGACTCCTATAATCTATAGGCCACCATCGAAATATATGCGTTTCTAATTGATTTGATGTTTTGTTTGTTGTATTATCATATGTGTTTTTTGATATCTATTCAGCCTAACAAAATTAATTTCTTAAATCTTTTTAGATTATAAAGAATTGTTTTTTTTCTGATATTTTATATTTTCTTTAGATTGTATGGATTCAAATGTATTTTTCACTTTCTTGCTAGTAATTTTGTAAGTTACAAATCTAAAATTGTTCCCATTGAATTTGCATTTTAAAGAAATGCTCATTTTATTTTCCAAAATTAAATCATTTGACATGACATGATGTTATTTAATTATGCTTATCTGCACTCTGATCTCTTTTTGATTTCATGTGCATTCTTCAAATAATAATTCATTTTTCATAATTTAGTTATTGAATGAACTACTTTTGCAAAAAAAATTGAGTGTATTAATTTATAATATTTAAAAAAAAGTAAGTTTTTTTATGTTATAATTGTATATTTTAGGAATTTAAATGCAATTCAGACTTTTTGCCCACATATCTTAAGATACATTACAGCTGCAGTTATTACAAACAAGCAACGACCCACTGTAATGAAAGAACTAGTAAGAGTTATTCAGCAGGTTTGTAGTTTTCTTCTCACTTTTTCCAAATTTTTTATCATTTTATGCTTTGTTGTTTTACTTTTTTAAAAAAAAAACATATATTGATAAAAATGAAATAGTTATTTTATTATTATTGTTATATATTGCTAAATAAAGAGTGAAATAAAATTTTATACATTTTTTTATCTGTTTATTATTAAAATTAAGTTAATTTTCTTTTTATTTTATAATTTTAATGAAGAGATTTATTTATTAGCATTACATTGTTTACAATGAAATGCTTATTTTATCATGTGTAAAATTTTAGATAAAAACATTTCTAATTACTTGTTCTAAGGAATGAAAAATGGAAAAATTTTAAAAATTTAATTCATGGATTTTAATAATGTTTTCTCAGGTCTGGCCTTTATTATTTTATTAAATTAACTTCAATCTATCTGATATCTGTAATAAATCTTGAATATTTGCGACTATTTAACAATATACAAGAGTTTTTCTGATCTATCTAATTTAAAACAAATGTCGTAATAAGTATATGTACAGTATTCATTTAAAAAGGCTACTTATGGAAATAAATGGTCATCATATCCAAGTAAATTTAAAAGTAAATATGAGCAGCTTAGTTTTGTTTTGTTCAGTATAATAGTATTTTAAAAATGCATTAACTCTAGGCTAGAAATGATGCACTATCATAAAAAAATGTTACTTAATTATCAAATTTTTCAGCATTTTTAATATTTAATATTTACTTAAGTGTAATCATTTGTTTTTATTGTAAAATTATTTATATTCTAAATTATATTTTAATGTATTAATAAAATATTTTTATTAGAATAAATGTATTTGTTTTTAATCATTTTTGCATATGATCCATAAGCAAAATTTATATTGTAATTTTAGGAGTCATACCAGTATAAAGATCCTCTAACAGAATTTGTTGAGTGTTTATATGTGAATTTTGATTTTGGACGTGCTCAACAAAAATTAAGAGAATGCGAAGAAGTTCTATCAAAGGATTTTTTCCTTGTTTCATGGACTGAATTGTTCATTGAAAATTCTAGATTGGCAATATTTGAAACTTTCTGCTCTATCCATCAATGTTTATCATTACAGTTAGTATATTTTTGGGTTATTTTGTTAAACTTTTTGTTAGCATTCCTTTTTCATATTTAATATACATACACACAAAAATGATTATAAAATCTCACAAAAAATAAAACTACTGAGGTATTTGTATCAAATTATATCTTTATTGTTTTGTATAATCTTGAATTTTGAAACAATTTTTAAATTTTCATTAGTACAATATATAAATGAAAAATATTTTTTAATGATCTGTATATATAATGCATATAAAACCATTAATGGAATTAATTTGAAATTTTAAGCATTAAACTCAAATATTGAATTTCTGCTAGAAACCTCCAGTTTAAGGTTAGAATTAAACATTTTATATAAAAGTTTTTTGGAGAGGATTAATGTTTTCTTTACACTTTCTATTAGATCTTATCATTTCTTACAATTTATATTAATGAATATTTTAAGTTAACATATTGAACTTTCTAAACCTCTACAAAGGAAAATTGCTTACTGAAAAGTCCTCAACTATATTAATATTTTCCTTTTTTTTCTCATCAACTGAAAATATTCAGTTCTAACTACTTGTTATGATAAAAAGTAGTGTAAATAAATAAAAAAAATAATTGAAAAGCTGTATATTTAAAATATTTTCTTTAAATTAAAATCTTAATTTATTTTTTCATATTTTTAAATACAAATGGACTAACTTGGGATTATTTTCAGTGACGTCTGAACCTTTGTTTAATATGGCACTGTTTTTATTTGAATTCACTAGGTGTTTTTAAATTATTTAAATATTCTTTAATCCAGAATATCTGTAAATGTTGGTAACTTCTATATATATTTTAATACATGCATGTAATTTTTAAATTCTTATTAATTTTTAGTATCCTGCTCTTCAATTAAAATAATATGAAGTTTATTTCATTATATATATACACATTTGCACATATGCATGCACACACATTCTTATATTTAAATTTTTTCCCCCTTTGAATACAAAAGTAGGGCATTTTATCAAAGTGAAACAGTTTATTATGCTATGCAGTTCCACTTTTGAAAATAGTAATTATAAGATATACTTAAAAAATCTTAAAAGGAGATTAAGTGAACATTACAATTTCCTCAGCTTATTAAATTCTTATCATTCTTAATATATTACATTAATTTTAAGGATGTTGTCTGAGAAATTGAATATGTCTTATGAAGCTGCTGAAAAATGGATTGTTAATCTCATTCGGAATGCTCGCTTAGATGCTAAAATTGATTCTCAATTGGTATGTAATAATTTTGTCTATTTAGTTTTTCTAATTAAAATATTTTTATTATGTAAGATCTAATCAAACATTGTTTTAAGGGTCACGTTGTAATGGGTACCAAGAAACTGTCGCCACATCAACAGCTAATTGAAAAGACCAAAGCATTATATGCAAAAACTAATTACTTGGTTGCTAATCTTGAGAAGAAAGTCCCATCCAGTCATTCTGAAAAAGTAATTTTTTTTCATTTATTTATTTTTTAATGTAAAACTGTTTTAAGCTTCTTGAAAATTTATAGTGTTAGTTATTTATGTATTTTAAAAGGAATTATATAAAACAATATTTGATATCCAGTTAAAATAAAATTACTTGTATTCATGAAAAGTATGTAAAAATTTGGTTTTGCATAAAATAATTCCTTATTAATTTATATCTTGACTAGTCTTTAGTAAATGTAAGTATTTCTCTTTAAATGTACTCCAAATTAAAATATTCACAATTGTTTTATGAAAGTCAATTCTAAAGTTTTAAAACTATATATGAATCTTTATAAGGAACTTTGAATGTATGAATTTATTTTTGCATTATCAGTTTACAATATTGCTTTGTCTGTTTTGTTGCTCAATTGTCATTTTTTTGCTCATGAGAATTGAATCTGGATCTCCAGTTGTTTTGAATAAGATTGCCTTATCTTATGTACTTGCCAAAAACTTCTTTTGAAAATTACAAATTAAGTAGTGCTAGAAATTGAGTTTATAATAAAAGGACATAACATTGCAAGCATCTATTACCATTAAGTTTAGCGATTAAATAATCAGTTTCTTTAATAGTAAGCATTTACTTTTTAAATTTTTAAAAAATTAATATTGTTATGTTAAATTATGTAATGATTTTCAGTCTTAATTTTCAATTATTTTACCTTATAAACAAATCATAGTTTATTCAAAAGTTTTAAATTAATTTCAATAGTAATGTCTTTGTTTTTATATAGAATATCAAATTTAGTTAAAATACAATTTTTTAATGATTTCATTTTCTTAATAACTTTCTACTTGCATCTTAGTATGAAGAAATAACAAAGCTTAACATTAATTTTTAGTTTGCTTTTAATTCTTCTATAGTTTCATATCAGTTTTTTTTTTTTTTTTTTTTGTAGAGAAATGGGGGAGGGAGGTTTTTTTGAAAAGAGGTTGTTTTCTTCTTTTCAGTAGAATCCCCACCCCCCATTAATTTGTTCCCTTTTCATTTTTTTTTAAATAAGGCTAAATATCATGGCACTTTCTAATTCCATTATTTAATAATAGGAAATAAAATGAAACAAATATCTAGGTTTTAAGTTTGATTTTGAATATTTTACAGGCATAAAAGCATTTAGTTTTAATATTAATTTCCTTTGTTATCTCAGGCAAATAAGAAAAGTTAAATGTTAGTCTTTGCATGATAATTTTTGAAGCAAGGGGCATTCAGAATGTCAGGTACAAAATAGTACCTGATATTCTAAACACTGGTATCTAGTTTTTTTCCTCTTTGACTTACCACTGGAATTTCTATTGCAGGAGTGTAAAGCACATTGTCTCATTGACATTAAATTTTTTCAGTAGCAGGAGTAACACCTGGAAAAATGTTTTAACCCTTTTAGCAGTTTGCTCGTATAGCGTACGTGCTACCCAAAATTGGCATCATCCAGTTTGCCCGTACGCCATACGGGCATCGATATTTTCTCCTTTCCTTTTCTGTTTTTCCCGCATTTTTCATTATTGTAAGAGACTATTTAGTATTATTTTTCAACAGATGGCATGGCTTGTCCATGTGAATGAAATGCTTTTCATCCAGGTTTTTCTATGCAGTGGGAACTTTTCTTGGAAATTTTGTGTCTACTGTATGTAGCCCTTGTGAATCTTATGGAAATTATGGATGGAATAGACAACGAAAATACTTACTTGTTAGACGATGAATTACATTCAGATAACAGATATTTCTTCTAATTTGGATTATTCCTCAGATGACCTGTGCAGTGAGCTTAGCTCTGAAAAATTGAGTTCTGCAAGAATTTTCACTGAGGTTGATGTGAAAAATCCACCTGTTCCGTGTCCTCGATTTAAATTTTCTGGTATTCCCTCTGCGCTTACAATTTGACGACACATCTGTTCTACAATTTTATGAAACATTCATTGATTTTTCACTCATGAGTAAAATTGTGGAAGAGACAAATAAATATGCCATTCTTTATTGCATGCAGAATGTACTTGAAAAAAGCAAACATTTAGGGGTTTTTGTGTCCAAATTTGTAAAATAAAAAATGTTGTAAAAAAGGATTAAAAGTGAAAAAAAAATAATAAAAATTCTTAATATTCTTATTCTATTAAGTATGGTACTTAATAATATGCAATAAAAAAATATGCCTTTTTTGGAAACATTTCTAGTTAAATAATTGACTGCTTAAAGGGTTAAAGTTAACCATAGTTACTGATACGGGGTCTTTATGATGTGGCAGAAAACTCATCACAATGATTTTCTGAAATTAATTTTGAAACGAGTTCCATTCTGAATTGTGTAGGAGATGACGAACCTCATGATTTACAGTACAAAATGTAGAAATTCCTCAAAATGGAAGAAAATCTTGTATTTTTTCCTCTTTTTTGGGTTTAGAATAAACAGCTATAGTGCGACCGCCAGGAGATGGCGGGTGTGACGTAAGAGTCACGTGTTATCAGAGAAGTCTATTTCAATAATTTAGGGAACGGAGAAGGAAACGAGGAGAAAGCGCCTCAATCTAGGTTACCATATTTGGCTAATTTGCACCTTTTGATGTAGAATGAAAATAAAATATGTATGTGTTATGCTTTTTCGAAGAATTCAAGTACCAGAATAGAAATATATAAATACATATATTAAGTTATGTTAGACAAAACATTTAGAATGAAAATATTTTTATTTTGTCATGAAAATTTCATTATTAGATAGATTTTAGAATTTATTTCGTTCACAAGAACAGGAACAAAAACTGTAGACCCGAAAGATAAATAATTTATGTGCCCAAAATTTTTTTATTTTCATTGTGTTATCGTAATAATTTTTGAGAAAATGGGGAAGGGTGAGATTTTCTAGAATATGTTTGTTGTTAATTTAGATGAAGACAGTTTTCATGTAAGGAACGTCCATTTTATGCAAAAAAGAAACTCCGTAAGTAATAAATTAACTTTTTACAGCCTTTTTTTATTCAAGATACATATTTCATCATATTGCGACATACTAATATTTTAAAATGTTGTGGAATTTATTTTAATTCATATATGTTTATAGTAGGAAATATATTGTGCACCTATGGAATCATTTAAAATAATTTGAGGGAATATAAAATATTTATATATCGCTCAGTAAAATCTATCAGTTAAATAGTTTTTAAGAATTTTGATTATATAACATATTTTATCAAAACATTTTATGTATAATATCAAGTAAATAAAAAAGGATAACATCAAAGAATTCTCAAAATTTTTAAAAATAAAATTCATACAGATTTCGCATAAATAATATATGTTAATATAAGGGAAAATATAGTTTTTGGAGTTTCCGAAGAAGAGGAAATGCCTTGGATGGAACTTTTATTAGACGCATAAAATTCATTTACTGTATTTCGAATGACACACAAATCAAAATTGTTCAAAACTACATTGCGTTCTGCAGGTCGATTACGCTGTTTCCCAGGAGTTGAAAGCCTGCTATCAGTCCTGGGTTCCTTTTTAATTCTTTGGACAGTTCTAAAAGAAACGCCAGTAGCAGCCGCAGTACGTTCCTGTGCTTTCTGAATTGGTATCGAAAGCGAAGTAGACTTTGCTTCTTTCTTTTCATTTGAACTTTTCATTTTCAAAAATTATACGCACGTTATTAACGATGTTACGTTCTTTAGAACGCAATGTTTTCGCTTTTAGAGACATTATGTGTTGTTCTGAAAAGAACAGTTTTAATAAAAATAAAAATACTAAAAAGCAAGAGAGCGCGGAGAATACAACCTTCTAAGCTAAGTAGAAAACAAAGACTGAAGAGGGGAAAATCGTGTTCTTCGCCAAAGAGAAAAACGGGCGAAGAATTTGTTTTAACCCTAAACTGCGAAATCATTTTACTGTACAAACCTCTGAAAGAATGAACCCTTCCACCGGAGACAGATCTCAACCGCCTTCTCGTGGTGGTCGAATAATAAATGCTGGTTGACTTTATCTGCTCTTCTCATTTTTTCTTTAGTCAATTAGGCCTTAACTTTGTCTCTCCCAATTTGTTTATCTCATTCAACATTTCAATAGTATGTATTATGGAAAATAGACTTACATCATTCTTATCATTGATTTCATTGCAGTTACTTTCTGATACCCAATGATTTCTATTTTTTAAATTTCTTTATTTTTAGATTTTAAGGGATATTTTTTCTATTCAATATATATTTATGTATTCCACATATATCAGTCTTCCTTTTAATTAATGCATCAACCAAATCTGGCAAGTTAAAAAAAATTGTCCATAGTAAGACAATAACTCTTATCCAGCAGATGTTTTGCAAGAATCACCACAACTTTGGCTGAGATAGTAAAATCATTGAATAGATTATCAAAATTAATATGATGGCATTCCACACATAATCATTCTTAGATTTGCACAACAAGAAACTCTTAATTTCGAATAGTACTCTTCAATGTCGTACTGCATCTGAATCTACTTTATAAATAATTAAACTTTTATCTATTATATCTTACTTTGAAACTTCTCACGTAAATGTTCCAGAATTGACCATATCTTATTTTGATTTGGACAAGGATGTGTATTTGCATCATTGTTGCTGATGTGCAAGTTTTGCTTTATCTTACAAAATCATATGTATGATGTTGTTTTCACAAAAAGGTGCATATTACATTACTGAATTTACTCCAATAATCTTGCAGATCTGGTTTCTTTATTACAGCTTGAAGAATACTTGCTCCCCAAAAAATCTTATTTCTTCTGGAGAAGTAGAACATTATAGTTTTGAATGCAATCTATGGACATGTGCGTGTGTTATTTTGAACAAGTTTCTGATCATTTAAACATGTTATATTGAATAAATATTAATATTTTATATCTGTTGCATATTTGTTAAATGATAGCAGTATGTTTTGCCCAAATATTTTTGATCTAGATGTTTTTATCTGCTTAGCTACAATTAATGTAATGATTATTTCAGGAACAGGCTTATTCAAGCAAATAATCAATTCTTGAGTACTAAATTATAAAACTTACTAACTTTAAATTATAATACTTGTTACTACTGATCAAAGTACAATAATTTTTATTGCATATTAAATTGAGTAATTTAATGTCATACATTTAATCATTATTAGCTTTTTTATTTGAATTGTTTCAAAGTAGATATTGTGGTTTCAAATTCTAATCTAAAACATTGCATATTTACTTTTTCCAGGTACCACATTGGGCGGTTCAACCATTTTGAGTGAAGATAATTAAAACAACTGGAAGATAGGAATGCATTTTAAATATTCCGAAAATATAAGAGACTATAATAAACAGTTTTTTCTCTTGCTTAAACAATTAAATTGTGGATTCATTATAAGTTAAAGATTATCATTTTTCTTGAAATTTTAAATTCATATGTAGAATAAACCAACTATTTTATTTGTAAAAATTAAAAAATACTTTTGTCATACATTTTGATTGTTGTTGAATCATAGGTTGAACAAAATATTCATCGTGAGTAATTTTCATATGGAAACTTTTAGTTTTGAAATTTGTCTTTAAAATGACAGGAAGATTTTGTATTTTTATTTTCCATAATTATTAGGTCATTAAATTAACAAATTAAAATCATTCTCTAAATTTAAGAAGCAAATGAAATGTGAATCAACTGTGAAAGTAAAATATTAGTCTTATTTTAATTAGTACTTAAAAATTGTATATGGTCAAAACTTATGAATTTAAATTAATATGTTACATGTATTTTACTGCCTAAAGCGTCAACATTTATAAGCAGTGTTATTTGAGTTTTAAAATAATTAAAAGTATAGTTTTTAATAAATTGTTAAGTAAATAGTAACTTTTGAGAACTTGTAAGGACCAGTAAAATAGTTCTTAAAGGAAAATAAATGTTATTTCTGGAACTTAAATTTTTCTTTTATCAAACTGCTCTCTATTTAAAAAAATACTATTCGAAAAATTATTTACTATGTACTATATAAAAAACATGAAAAATCAGGCATTCTATTCTGTTTCAAAATTAAATTATTAAAAAAAGAAAAAATAATAATAAAAAACATTTTTATATAAGAAAGTGTTTTATTGTTTTGAAAGACAATTACAACATTACATTATTTTATTGTTTTTTTATCTGAAAGTTCTTTTTTTTTATTCCAATATTTCTAACATATAAGTTACATGATCTACATCTGAATCCACATTAAAAAAAGTCTTAGAAAATAATAAGTTTCTTTGAAGTTGTAACTTCTCTTCAACATAAGTTGTCAGGTCAATAATTTTGGTTTTTTTTTAAATTCAGTTACAATATTTTTTTTAATAAATCTTATTTATCAAAATGACCTAAATATGGTTTTTTGTGCAAAATTATTCATACCATAGATTGACAAGTCATTGTGTTGAAAATGTTAATTTCATAATGGAGTTCCAAGTGATCACTCCTTGCAAAAAGTATTTGCAATATTCATAATTGAAGCTATTGATTATACTCAAGCATAGGTTGTAAGACAAAAGTTACATTAGATAGATGAAATTGCTTCAAAAATCCAAGATTTCAACACCTATAATGGAATTATTCGCAATTTAAAGGATTACTAATCTCTAATAATAATGTTCATCCAAGTTTCCCCACCAAAAAAGTAAAAAATTGAAAACAATCAAATAATAAAATAGCAACGCAAATGAAAGTTACCTGAAAAAATCTCTAGATTTTTAAAAATTTATATTGTTAATGGGAATTTAAATGATTTTTCTTTATGCACAATCCATATAATGTTAGGGACCAGTCATTAATTTGTAAGCCAGAGGTTCATAAAAACAGGTATCTGCTACAATAGTATGGATATTTGTGAAGGCTTTAGATCTGTGAAAATTTTTATTAAGCATGTGGTGAAAAGATTTCTAAACAATAAAATCATTCATTGAAACAAAAAATTGCTATTTCTTTTAATTATGAAAAGTAGGAAAACAAAAATGCAAATAAGTGTAACTTATTTAATAATAATTTTTTAATAATATTAATATATAAGCCCTTCTGGTGTAAATATCCTTTAAGGTAATTATTAAATTCCTTAAAAAAATTTTATTCTTTAAAATTTAACTTTAAAAAACATTCATAGTTCTGCATGTTTAGAACAGTGAGTTGGCTCCTGGAAATTTAAATTTTTTTAGACAATTTTTTGTTAGAATAGAGTCAGCTTTGCAAATTTTTCTCTTTATTTTTTGAAATTTCCAATGAAATAGATTAAAAAAAAATTAAAATATGAGATTTTGGTGTCTTCTAGATATGAGATAGACTTGTATCCCATTAGCAAAACTGGCTAAGGTATAGAAAAAAAAGATTAAAAATTTTTATGATAAAATGATATATCGAGAAATGTTTACTGCAATATTCTGCATAAGGGCTTCATAGGCTTTTTGCTATGAAGATTCAGTAATAATGACTAAAGTTTTCTAGGAATGTTAATGGAACCCCCATTAGAAATACAAATCCATCAGGGTATCTTGATGTATGATGCAATGAATAAATGCCTGTTATCTTTTTAACTTTGACTAAAAATGCCAATATTTCAGATGGTAAATTCAACAGAAAACAAGAAGCATTAAATAAATTTTATGTTTAAGCTTGCGCTTGCTCTCCATTCAATATGTCAAAACTATTGTTCTGAGATACACTTGGATCCAAATTTCTTTATTCACATATTTTTTAGTAAAATTTTAAAGACTACAGATGTCTATCAAATTAAAATTTCTATTGATAACTTTGTTTTTAACTTCAAAAATTATTGTTCAATTATTTTTGAATTAAAGTTAATTAAATCAGTTAACTCATAAGACATAAGGAATGTTATTAATGAAGGAACTTGTGCATGGTCTTGTAAGACCAATCACGCAGTGAAGCAGTTAAACGATTTTATTACTGGAAAGAATAAAAGTTCTTTGGGATTGGCACAAAAATACCAAGTTCATCTCATTATAAAATGTATGATAAATCGCAGGCACGTAAACAAATCTTGCTCCTCATTCTCAGTGACATGACATGTTTTTCAAAAAAATGGACGCATTAGCTATTGACAATTAGTTTCAATTAATCATTGCTGTAGTAATACATAAATTTTAGAAAAGGAAGTAACGAATTCAGTAATGTATCCTCGAGTATTTATGAAACGTGGCTGATCTTATTACACTCATCACAGTAAAGCATTCTTTACTCATCAAATTGAATTGTTTCCTTGGCTTACTTGTTCTCCTGATTTATCACCAAACGAAAATTTGTAATCCATGTTTACACAATCAACTTGGGATACATCATTCACTATTACAATAGATCAACTGTGCAAATATCTGGAAGTCACATGGACTTATATTTCAAGTATACATGCTAAGCTTCTTTGATTCTATGAGTAGGAAATATGTATTGTGAGCAAGCATTACATTTATAATTCTCTCTTTCTTTTTCTCTCTCTCTATATATAAACAACATGAAAATAATAGAATCAAAACGATTCTTCTTGCAAAACTTACTTTGATTAGGAGGTTCTCATTTTCACAATGAAATTTTATCTGTAGGAGAATTCATGTAAGCCATTGGTATTGGTTCAACTAACAACGTCACAAAATTGATGATCTTGTTTTGCTTCAAATGTTTTTTGTCTGATAACATCGTATTTACAGCTTTAAAAGTATTCGTACCCTTGGTTGTGCCATGGAGAGGAATAAGATCCAGTATTTCCTCTGCAATATCTTGACATTTTGAATGGTTCGGATAAAAATTACAAGCTAGTTAATGCTGGAATACTTTTATCAGGAGTAAAGAAATATTTGCATTTTTCAACTGTGTAATGGAGTTTTTAGGATATATATTAATTAACATGGTCCACTTGTTTTGCAGACATGTTGATGTCAGAATGAGACTGAGACAATTTATGATACTTTGTTTTAACAATAAATTTCCATTATAGTTCTTGTGAGGATAACTTACAAGAATTTTCTTTTATAAAAATCTTAATATTTCATAACTTTTATTTGTTATTTATTATTAATCGGATTTTATTTAATTATTTAGAAAGAAACTATGACGTAACAATTAAGTCAGCGTGGAGATATTTTTTAATTTCCAAAAAAGGAAAAATATACCAAAAATATTTTACAGGATTTGAGATATTTTACATTTCCTTCCAGTAGACTTTAACATATTTTCAATAAATATTAATTAACAAAAAAAATTTAAGTAACAAAAAAAAAAAAAAAAAGCAAACTAATAAAATATATGAACAAAATGTAGAGAAAATATAACAATCACGTGTACTTATTTACTAATGTATCAAAAAATGAAGTATTCGCCTTATTTTCTGACATGAAATTGGAAAATACGGTTCCCCGAAACTTTTCAATAGCATAAAATTACTTTGAGTTACACATAATCAATTTTCACAAATTTTAAAAAGTAAGTCAGAAACTAGAAACTATTTTTCCGATTTTCAGAAAAAAAAATTGTGTTTTAAATTTGGATAATATAAAATAATATGGAAATAATGGATAAAATAATTTGGATCTCTCTCTCTCTCTCTCTCTCTAGATACTATATAGTATTTGATTTATACGAGTTTAATGTTATAAGTTCCATTTAAATTCGCTCAATATCCTTTTAATAATAAATAGATAGAAAAATTGTAAGATAATGCTCTTGAAGTATATGTCTCGGTGATGTTTTTGAAGGGTACTTATTTGGGTGACGACTTAATGTATTTCTTTCTGCCAACCGAAGTTACTAAACCAATCAATCATTTTGTTGTTTTGAACCGTGGTTCAATGAAAAAATGAACACTTGTGTGACGCAATCCAAATCAGACACCCACACTAACAGAGATTAGATTATGAATATTTAACGCTCTCATGCTTTCTCAGAAAAAATTGGGTCAAGTAAAGGAAATTTTAACAAAATACATAAAGCTCTTCTTTTTTTTTTTTTTTTTTTTTTTTTTTGACCATGGCTTTCCATGAGAACTTGACCATAGACTCTCCAAATAAGAAGACAAGATTTTAACTATAATACATATATGAGATTAAATATTAAAGAATATGCAGTATTAATTTAAGAATTTAAGTCTCTTTAGGCTTCAGACTTTTCTATTGTTGATGATACTAATATATAAATATTAATAAAAAATTTTAGATTAAATCTAAAATATTCAGAACCAAGCATCATCCACATTACTTATAATTTCTGTATCCAAGGTATTGGAAGGGGAAATAAAACAAGTATACCGCATGGGTGCACCAAATGAAAATTGGAAAGATAAATTAATTTTATTTTTGGCATCAATTTTTGAAGACTGGGAATTGAAATAAATGTGAACATCATTGAAATTTTGGTTGATGATGGGATTTTAAATATTCGAAGCTTTTGATCACTGCAGGTAATGTTCTTGTTATAAAAGGTTAAAATACTTTTATATATATTATCCCATACACTTTGAAACTGGTAAAAATTTAGTTTTTTCATGAAAATGTTAACATTAGTTTAAAATGCTTTTAATTCTTGGATCACATTTTAAATTTGCATTTATAGATATTATTTTCGTAAAAATATTTATATATTAATTACTCAAAGCTAATTAGTTCTATGGAAATGAAAATGATTAAACGTGTCGAAGTATTTTCAACTATATTTAAATTTTAAATTTCTGACGGACATTCTTCTACTCAGTGTAATCATAATTTTTAAAATTCAAATCTAGAAACTTTTCGAATTGAAAGTTATGATATTCGAAAAGAGTCTTAAGCTACCGATTTCAGAATCAACTAATTAAGAATTTCTGTCTAAAACATAGAATTTTACATTCTTATAAAATGTTATTTAAAAATATAATTTAAAGTTTCCAGGAATATCAATATCGAACATGGTGTTAAAAGGTATCTTTTCTATTAATGCAGAGATTGATTTCAATTCGTGTTATAATTGAGTAATCTCGTAATCTTTCATGGATGTTTCGTTCGAAAGTATAAAATATACTATAATTTAAGTTTTCATTTTTTAGGAAACAAGAAACAAATCTTTAAGTTGTTCCGATTTCTGTATCAATTCATAAATATTTAATTTGTTTTCTTTACAACATTAAAAATATTTATTCATAAGATAAAAATGTGTACAAGAAATGAAGTTGTGAAGTATTTTAATCAATACCATATTTCTTCTGTTTACGAATTGGCTTAATTGTATTTCCAGCTTTTTATAATTTTCTGTACCCCTTTCTTAGAAGTCTTCTCAAAACTTTCATCAAGAATTTCATAGCGTCTATAAGATCTTGCTTTCTGGAAAAAGAATGATCTAATTTACTTTTTGGTCAGAAGGAAATTGAATAATTTCTACAGCATTTTTAAAATATATATGCAGAAAATAGGAAGTGTTTACTCTGTGCTCAATAATTGTCGACATTCAACTTGCATCCATTTTTATTAGGCCACGGTAAAAGTTGAGTACCAGATTTTAAGAAAATAAATCAATTATTACAATACAGATTTTTTTAAAGGATTTGTTTTAATTTTCAAGGAGGTCATCCATTGTTCATCAGTCACGAACATTAATACTGCATGAAATTCTTGTTATGTCTTTCATCAAATCTGATTTTATCTAAAGTTCTTCCTAAATCAAATCTATTTTAATACAGAAACTGTTTTATCAAATTTCGGGAAAATTGTTTAAATATTAAATTTTTTTATAGTTGTGAGAGTTTGCTCAAGAGCGTTGAAACTACATTTCATATCATATCATATTTAATTATGAATATCTAACGGAAATACAGTAGTCTCAAAATGATTTGATTAGCAATTCATTAATTTAAGAGCAAAGCTAATTTCGCAGTGAATAGTATGGCTGTCAGTTCAACAATTTGCATTTGAATCTCACATTGGGCTCGGTTGTTTTTAATAATTGGGACTCTATTCTGAATTGTAAGTACTCGTTCACAAATAGCCATGGTTGAAAGACGAGACCGTAGAATTAGTAACGGCCAATTTTAAGTCATTGATAAATTTTGTTGGAGAATTCGGAGATTTGTCTAAAATGATTATGGTAGACTATGTAAATATTTTGCTGTATCAATTTTGTTACTACGAAAATTTAATACACCAATCCCCCGATTTACACGATTCTTAAATTTCAAGGCCATCCTCAAGATTTACATCACGAAAATGTGCAAGTTGTATTTTTACCCAAGAATAAGACTTCTTTATTGCAGCCGTTAGATCAAGGGATAATTTCGACCTTTAAGGCACAGTACTTCAAGCGAACCTTCAGGTAACTCAACGCTTAACTCAATATGAGGAGGTCTATAAAGATTTGATCAAAAATGAAACACAATTGTTAATGACTGATTTCACTACCAAGGTTCGCCCATCTGAAGTTGTTTCTAATTCATCTAACATCGAACTTGAATCGCATCAACCACTATCGAGTGATGAAAGTGATATCATACCGATCAGGAATAAAAGATTAAGAGTCTACGAAAGTGATAACAGTAACTAAATTTCTGGTTAAATTTTCAATTTATATTTCTCGTTTCTATATGTAAAATGAATTACATACATATACCTTTATAATTTTGTCATTTTATAAATCGACAGTTATTTTTGTTTTTAAAATATATTTAGTTTTATTTTACGTTGAAATAAATGACTGAATTTATCACATTTTAGTTTATTTTCGATTTACACGGTTTTCTAAGGAACCTATCTGCAGTGTAAATCGGGGGATAGGTTTATTATTTTGCAGTTTAAGATTTTAGTCTTTTTGTAGAGAGAAAGTCTTGATTCATTTAAAATTTAGATACAAGATTACTAACCTCCATTTCTTAGTGGACGATGATAGTACTGATCTTGAGCAAATTTTTAAATTCTTTCTGCTTTCTCCTAGTTATAAAAACTATGAAAGGCTTGTTACATTTTGACTTTATCTCCATAGAATAAGGTTTAGATTGAGACTGAAGTTTATTTTAATATTTCAAAGGTTTTTGCGCAAAGTAGTATAACTTATTCATATCGATCAGAAAAATTAAGTTTAGTGAAGAAGTGTTTAGTTTCACAACTTTAACTATCTTGTCTAGCAAAATGATTAAGTCAATTTTTTTCCACCAGCTATATCAGGTAAAGCAAGATGATTTTAAGATGACATAACAATATTTCAATTTCATTCTCGTAATATCCTACTTTAGCTAATTATGTTATGAATAAAGTTAAATAAATATTTGTAATAACGTTGAAAATTTTAAGTTCAATGACTATTTCAAAAATCCCCTCAGATATTGTAAAAATCTTTAAAATTGATGTTGATAAAAAGAATAATTTTCACTTAAAGTGAAATTACAGTTTGAATTTTTAAACTCAAAGTTTGGAAAGTAGAAAAAGTTTTTTACTTTTCAGCTTCTTAGTTTCTGCGTTGTATGAACTTCTATTTTAGATAGGCAAGGACTATATGTATAAACGTGCAAGGCTATTCTATGGTTTAAGCTTAATATTTATAGAAATCGATTAACTAGAGAACTAAAGTTGCTTATAGACATCTTCGAATTTTGCTGGGAGCTATATAGTATAATTTTTCAGTGTTTAAAATTATGATGAATTTAATTATTAAACTACTGAAACAGTCTAAGATGTTTACTTAGTACTATTCAAATATTAAAGTGTAAGTCCTATATAAATATTCATTAACAATATAAAAGGACAATTTTGCGTCATAATAAATCAGGTTTTCAAACAATTCAGGTGTTTTTAATCAAAAACTTAAAGTGAAAACTGATAGTTATACAGCTGTAGAGAAAATTACTCAATTAAAATTGTGTAAAAGTTTTAATGTTACTATTATGAATAAAAAATAACATTCTGAAATGTAACTGCATGTTCATTATTCTATAAGACTTCACATAGAATAAAGTATTGTGAAAAATGCAAATTTATTAACTTCACAGTGAGTTGATTTGTAAAGTTAATAAACTTGCATTTTGCACAATACTATATTCTATGTGCAGTCTTTTTAAAATGCAAATTTTTAAATTTAATTACGAAAGAAGATGCTTCTGTTTCTAATAACCAGAATTTTATCAAAAACTAACTCCATCTAAAATTACTAGAATTAAGCAATTCATTTGGGTTAACACTCTTAATTGGGTACTTTATTAATGGGAAACGTTAACAAATTGCAACACAGAATCTAATTAAAGTAAAATTGATAGGGCAATAATTCCTAACATCTCATGGAATCAGGCTAACAAAGCCTCTTATAAAATATTAAATTTGACATACTGCAATCACTAGAAATTTGCTTCTTTTTAATTTTGATGGAATCAAAGATGTGCACTGAATGTGATTCATAGACTTTTTGTCGTCTAAGAGTTGCTCTTAATCTGGCAAGAGCTGAACTGAAAACTGAAGTTTTAATGCATTGGCCCACTTTGAGAATGTATTTTTGAAGATCTTATTTAACTGAAGTCGCAGTCTCAATAGTTCTCACGTGCAAAAAATGATTGTTGAATGTTTATCCAAACCATATCTGAAAAAGACGTTTGCAGTTATTTCAAATCCATTATAAACTCTACCGAATTTTGTTCTGGCATGGCAAATTTATTTACTTACAAATAATATTCAAACTTTTCTAGTCTTATCTTAATGCTCTTATCTTAGTTTGTTCTAAATGCACTATCCTATTTTATCCTATTTTTCAACTATTGTAGAATATTATCGGGTATTTATTACTAGTAGACAGTAAAGATGTTTCTACGTAATACAAAACAATTTTACTGACTTTTATACACTTAATATTAAAACTGAGAGTTAGAAAATTTAGGAATTGTAACTTTTCTAAATTCTACTTTTTAATGTAGTTGTGTGGGTATATTTAAAGAACAAAATATTAATGCAATTCTATACATTTACCCCTTCCGGTACGATTTAATGATGGAAAAAGTGTGCATGAAATAAGCATTTAATTTTTATTAAAAAAACTTGTTTCATTTTATAATTCTTGCATATTCTTAATATTCATTTTTACAGAAATATATATTGACCGATGCTCACTCTAAATTTTTAAAAGAATGAAATCTTAGACTAACAACAATTCGGCCGTGACTTGTACTAAGAAATTCTAACGGTAAGCAATGTGATAGGATCTGTGATATTTCCACAAGTAAAAAAGTGTTAACAAATTCAGTACACTAGAAATTTTAAACTAAATTATCATTCAACAGTATGCATGAGGAATGCAGTTCGTCATTGTGCGATATGGCATGAAAAACCAATGATGAGCTAGACTTTTCATTTTATAGGAAGGGGTTAAATATAGCCTTTTAAAGTATCAAAGTGATGGAATAAAAGCAAGATGACTGTAAATAATGGACTTTGTTTAATTTTTTGAAGAAAAGTTTAAATGTAGCATTCGCTATGGGTAAGAAATGTATTAATGCCCACCAAGATAATAGCTCAAAAATTGTAGTCAATTTTCTTTCAATTATTTGGATAAGTGTTATAATATCATATTTAAGATAGTTATAAAAACGAACAGCTTAAATAAGTTTGAAAAAAATAAAGATTACCATATCCATCGTTTTTGGACAGACATAGGTGAGTTATCATTGTAAACTCAGCATAATGATACTAAAAACTAAATATAATTAATAAAGTGTATAACGATCGAGTAAATTTTAATTGACTATGTAGGAGTACGCATAGCTACTAATAAGTTAATTTCCCTAACTTATTAATTCAGAGAGGATCCATATCTGAATCCACTTTAAATCGCATTTCCATTTAAATGACCCTTTATGAGAAAAGTGTAAAATATAAGAGTGCCCATAAATTAAATCTCGTTATTTGAGCTACTGTAAAATTGTGGAGAGGTTACTTAAGCAAAAAGGTAAGAAATCCAACCTTTTTAGTTGCACGATTACGTTCTGGAAACCTACAAGAACCAGAAAAACTTGTGGGTGCTTTTTGAAGATGCATAGCTGCTAACCTTCTAGCTTTTAAAGACAAAGCCATAGCACATAGAACTTGGCGTCGAAGCTAGTGGTAATCTTGGTGTAATTATGTATCTTTTGTGAACAATTGTGGAAAAATAAAAGTATTCTCAAGTTACCAGGAATTTTCCTTTCCATTATTGAAAGATGGAACTGATGGATTCACTTAACGTCATAGAAGAAACTTTCGCAAGTCTCCAGCACGTATGCTTATTGTACTAAATTTTTTACAGATAAATGTGGAACAAACATCCATCACAGATTTCATAATCACCTATGCCTTACGATCGTGAGTTTCAAATGCTTGAATTAAAGAAATCATTACATCAAACAAATAATACTAGAGCAGGACCTGATGGAATCGGCTATAGGCTTCGAAATTTGTCTAGATTCCTTTTTGAATCTATTTTGTACTCAAAAATCTGGATTAAAAATGTATATCCATCCGCTTGGCACGAAGCTGTAGTTATTACCATATTAAATCGTGGTAAAGATCCCTTTAGTTCGATAAGTTATCACCCAATAGCACTTACAAGTTGCTTGAGTAAAAATTCTAGCATATGGTCATTGCTCTTCTCTTATGTCGTGGAAATGTATTTCTTATCAGATTGGATTCCGTAAGGGAAGATTTATTATAGATAGTATTCATTTCTTAGGAACTTACACTTAATATGAATTTGTTCACTTGTAGAAATTACTTTGTGTCGAGATCTTTGATCTAGAGAAGACATGACCATGCGTGGGAGTATGGCATTCTCCATAGGTTGCAACGCTTTGGTTTTCGAGGTAACCTTTCCCTTTTTAATCCAGGTATACTTTACTTAACGTCATTTCTCTTAATGTCACTTTCAGTTTCTTAGAGTTTGTGTCGGGTCAGTTTTTTCGTACCTTTTTACTCAAACTGAGGTAGTACTTCAGGAGAATGTTTTAAATGTTACGCTTTTCACACACACATTAAAATTGCATCCTTCTTTGAAACTTTCTATCACCAGTTTATGGCACGCTCTACATCGATGATCTGCAAATATCTTGTGAAGGATCTGACATGCGGTTGAGAGGCAACTGCATATGACAGTAAATATGTTGACTTGGTGTGAACAGAATGTATATACTGTATTAGCAAACAAAAGAAATTGCGTGTGCTTTCACAGAAAAACCAGTCTTTATTGAAATACATATAGTAAATTCTTTTATCTGTTAATGAGATTACATTTCTCGGTGTTTTTGATTGAAAGTTTACTTGTGTTACACCCGCGAAAGACGTATGAAAAGTTATTAAATATACATAAAGTATTATCTAATACACCTTGAGGTACCAATAGAATTTCCCTGATTCGACTATAACAGTCAACTATATTATCTTGCATTGATTATGGATTAGCTCGGCCATCTGTTCTTCGCATATTGGATACCACTATGGCCTTAGAATTTGTTCTGATACATTCCGTACCTCTCCTGTAGAAGTTCATATGCAGTTTACCACCAGTTACCCCAAGGTTTTAGACATCTAGCTGTAAGCTAATGTCTTGTGACATCTTATTTTTTATGATTCGTTTTTTACCATTTCAGACATGTATGATTTACGAACTTTAATAACAAATACACTAAGATTCCCTCCATGGAATATTTCTTCTCGTAAGGCCTTAATCACTTTAAATCACTTAAAACAAAATGGTTACATTACCAGTTGTCTGTCAACATACCTTCACTTCCTACCGCTCCCATTCTCATCTTATTTACCAGTTTACATAGATGGTTTTAGAGCTGTAGGTTATGTTTGTTTGATATTATCATGGTAGATACAACTTAGTTATCGCCTCCATACATCCTGGTCTACATATACTTCAGAGACAATGGCAATCAAGATGGTTTTTCAGCACATTAGCTGTAAATCAGAATGTAATTTTTGTAATTATTCTAATAACAAAAGTATCGTAAAACAATTTGAAAATTTTGATGTTGACTGTCTCCCAATAGTGGCTGATTTTTTTTAAATGAAATAAAATTTAAAAAAAATCAGCCACTATTGGGAGACAGTCAGATTAGTCAGATTAGAGAAGTAAAGGATTTAATCCTTTGGGTTCCGTTGAATTTAGAGATTCTAAACAGAGAACTAGTGGATGCAACAGCGAAAAATGCCTAGGTTGGTGTTTCCTTTCCAGTATTATAGATGCCAATATTTTCTTAAAACTTCTGTATATGGCAAGAATATAAGGCAGGATTTGTGGTCCATGCAAGTCACAAATGAACTTTTTAATGTTTAACCTTTTGCCACGTATTTAGTTTCACTAATACGAGGTGCTGATATTGATTCGCCTTCGCATTGGACAAATTAGCCTTAACCATATTTATTTATTTATTTTTACTCGATATGTCTGCCTAGTGCCCGACATGAAACCGAACACGACACGGTTTATCAAATTTTATCTATTTTTTTTTTTTGTTCGATTTTTAATCGTGAGCATTTTACCTTTCTTTAAGAATAACGATTTTATCGTTGCGATATTTGATTGGTAAATCGCCATGTTTTCCTGTTTTTATTTGCAGTGGGTTTATTAGCTTTGATCTAAATTTTAACAATTTATATTTTTAGTAAACCTTTAATGTGTTTAAACTTTTAAGTATTTTAGTTAAATATTGAGAGAAAATATATAAGTTTCCACATTTGATGTTTAATATCTTATAGATTTTTTCAAAGAACTTGAATGATTATCTTAATTTGACTCAGTTTATACTCTTCTAAGATTTGTGCCACTAAATTAATCTGGTGGCCGAATCCTTAGCGCTCTGGTCTTTCCTTAAACAGTTCGTGGGTGTGAATCCCATCTTTGGCATGCATACTTGTAGGGTTTGGAATCCACATTAAACTGTAGTTCCGGTCTTGTATATAAGAAATGACAGCTAAGTGACAAACGTATCGTGTGCAAAAAAACAATGGAACCCTTAATAGAACTCTTGATCTCTGCAAATAAAAAAAAAATCCTTAAGAATTTTGTTCTTCTCAATGAAAGAAGCTAAAAATGTTAACCTATATTCGTAAAAGAAACATTTATGCCATATATCTATTGATAATTTAAATGCTTTGAAGGTTTAAAAAATATTCATATAGTTCTTTTTTTAGTTTATAATAAAAGGAAAAAATTACGATAAATTATAAAAATTAGCCTGATTTAAAATCCAAAGTTTCGATTTAAATGATCTGAACTTTATGAAAATGTTATTAGAAACTTTATTTATAAATATAATTTATCAGAAATTCTCTTGAAAAAAAATTCTAACTAATGCGGTACTCTTATTTTTTAAGTTAATTAAATTTGATGTATAAGATAAATTAACAGAGAGAGCAAGTAACACATATTAGTTTGGGGAAAAAGAAATCCATTATTTTTACGTGAACTTTATGTAACTTCTTTTGGATTCACTTTGTAAAAATGTTTAAAACAGTTTTTATGTAGATTTTTAGGTCTTGCGCATTACGACTGCTGACATGCGGTTAACTTCGATCATTTTTGATATTTTATAGACATTTTTGACGATGCTGTATCCACATGCGTGGTGCATCTCTAACATCAAAAATACCCGAACCGAATCGGCGAAACAAAAATTGTACGTAACTGGTTGTTACAGTCTTACATAGGACGATAAACACCTTTCACAATTTTAGCCACTCGGCTATCTTTTTTGCCGTTACAAGAGAAAAACGAAAATGCATCGAATTTTCTGTTTGTTGTCTTCCATTTTTAAAACCTTGTACTCGTAACTGAATTAATCAAACAAAACACCGCAAGAGGATATTTTAGTGTCAAATGTCACCTTTCCAACGAGCATAAATCTGAAATTGTTTGATAGATACCTCACGAGATATCGATCACTACAGACGTCTACCGAAAAAATAATGGATTTCTTTTTCCCCAACCTAATATAAGTTTCCACATTTGCTTTTTAATATCTTAGATTTCTTCAAAGAACTTGAGTGATTATCTTAATTTTCCTCAGTTTATCCTCTTGAGATTTGTGGCCGAATCCTTAGTGCTCTGGTCTTTCGTTAAACAGCTTGTGTGTGTAAATCCTATCTTTGGCATGCATACCTGTAGGATTTGGAATCCACATTAAACTGTAGTTCCGGTCTCGTATACAACAAATAACAGCTGAGTGACAAACCCATAGTGTGCAAAAAAACAATGGAACCATTAATAGAGCTCTTGATCTCTGCAAATAAAAAAAAAATCCTTAAGAATTTTGTTCTCAATAAAAGAAACTAAAAATTTTAACCTATATTCTTAAAAGAAACATTTATGCCATATATGTATTGATAATATAAATGCTTTGAAGGTTTAAAAAAATATGCATATAGTTCTTTTGTAGTTTATAATACAAGGAAAAAAAATTACGATAAATTATAAAAATTGGTCTGATTAAAATCCAAAGTTTTGATTTAAATGATCTGAACTTTATGAAAATGTTATTATAAACTTTATTTATAAATATAATTTATCAGAAATTCTCTTGAAAAAAAATTCTAACTAATGCGGTTCTCTTATTTTTTGAAGTAAATCGAATTATTAAATTTGATGTATAAGATAAATTAACAGAAAGAGCAAGTAACATATTTCTGAATTGATTTAAGTATCCAACATATAGTGATTCACGATTGCACAAAATTGAGAAACTATCTTAAGAACTATCATGGTGAACTATCGGATAAAACAGTATTAAAATTAACGATATTTTTAATTTTAAAGTGAAACTTTAATTTTATGCACATGAAATATTTCGTTATTCCATTTTTCATGTTACCGTTTGGAAGATCCTGGGTTTGATCCCAATCACTGTTGAACAATGGCAGATGAAAGTTGCGATTCTGAATTCTACAAGTATTTTTGTTGTGTTAGAAGTTTACTAGATTCAGCTCCTAAACACTGTGCAGGACTTTTCAAAAGCAGTGAACAATGGACATGTTTAAACACATAGCAAAAGGTTTCAGTTTGCTATATGGTGTGAAAACGTTTTTTATGTATTGTTCTTATAATTTATCTTTTTTCTATGATTATTAATACACAATAAGTTGATATTACCATTTCAAATTTTCAAGTGATTAAATTAAAAGCTGCATATCTTTCAACTCGTCCACTTTTATTAACACTTTTAAAATTAAAGTAATTTTGTACAATTCTCTTAAATTCTTGCAATTGATCGGTTAATATCTTCTGTTCAAAAGTTTTTGGTTTTATTTTCATACCAGGCAATGGTGTGGTATCCATTTTAAAATGAAGGACTTGGTCCAAGTAGGCTTAATAATAATAAACCGTTGAAGAGCAAATACATTATACTAAACTAGATTCGTCGGAAGTGTTTACATTCCTCTAATGAGTTAAAATAAAAATTAATAAATTGCATTATAGATAAGATTTTTTCTACAATTAATATTTTTTGATGCTTAAATTATTAAAATCGTATGTTTTTATGTAGAATAATTTAACTTCTATATAATTTAGTACAAAATAGAATAAATATTTGTACTTTATTAATACTGAATTAAAATTGTTTGATTGCAGAGAGCGAAAAGAATTAAACTTGCAAGCTTGGAAGATTCCCTATACCATTGTAGTTCCTTGCAATTATATATCCAGGCTTATTGTATGTCAAAGATTTATTTAAAATTCCAAATTTTTTAATGCTGAATATTTTTATACTTAAAGACTTCGAGGAAAAAAAATAAGTCTTTTGTAGAAGCAGTGAAAGCTACAAAATTGTTTTTTTTAATAGATGGCTTCATCTAATAGAATAGATGTTGTGAAAGTGGCTATTGAAATATGCACTAATAAAAGATTTATGAAGAATGTTTATTTAATGAAAAGTTCAGATCAGCCTTTGTCTGCTCTTAAACGAGATTTCGAACAATTCGTGGAAAATGAAGCTTTTAACCAGTTGGAAAATTATGCATTGGATGACTTCCATCTTGATAGAGTGATGGGTACAGTATTTGCTATTGCGATCAGGACATTAGCGTGGTTGGTATATTACGAAAGGGCTTTTGATATTCCCCGTGAATACAGCATTCATTATTTGGAAAGGAATTCATACACTGAGGTAGGAATATTGGACGAAGGGAGAATGGCACAGCAATTAATAAGAGAACCGAGGGTATCAGCAGAACAGAAGTTTCAAATAGCAAGTGTTTATTGTTTTAAACATGAAATACCTTCTTTGTTTCGGCGAATCAAACACAGTGGCCTGTATAATGAAATAACGATGGAAAAAGACATGAATATGATTCAACAACCACCTTTAGTGATATTTTGGACATACTTTACAATGGGGGAAGTAAATAAGGTATTAAAAAATAAAACTATAGATGAATGTAGGTTTGACATGGCTATTAAGAGCGGCAGCAAACCAGCTCTTGTTTACTGTTTGGATAAAACTAGTATGGGAGTAAGAACAGATCAATTAGTTAATGCTTTACGAGATATACTCATAATGATAGTTAAAGGAAATAAGCAAAAGGAATCCAATTTTCATATCGATGAGGTAACTATTTTCCTAAGCAAGGAAAGATGGTGTCAATTAAATGAAATGTGGATACCAAATCACTGTTTTACTGATATGTTATATTTTTTACTCCCCAAAATGAGCTCTGAGCAAATTAAAGCAGGGTTTTCTAAATTCTTTGCGTCCATAAAATATGGCAAAGAACTTCAAAATGAAAAAAGTTTTGAACTACTCAGAGGATTAGAATTTTTATTTCGTTGGCCTCATCAAGCAAACTTTATGTCTCTAATTAGACAGTTGTGGAATGTCCTGCCGGAAAAAATTTATTCATATTTCCTACTTCAAATTTGTGATAAAATTGAACCGTCTCCTTTTTCTATTCTTTATGGTGAAGAAAAATATTTAGAACACAGGAATTTACTAATGACATTTTGGCAAGAATGTCCAAATAATTTCAAGAGATACGTTTTTTCAGCAACACAATCTTCTCCTGGCGGGAACACTTACTTAGTAAAAATTGGTTTGAAGTTCCTAGCCAAATTACTTTGTACAAGTAAGTTTAACGAAGACGATAAAACGAGAGTAAAAATAATCTTGAGTAGTTTAACTAGTTCCGAAAAGAAAAATTTCATAACTTCTAAAGAGACAATTAAAATCTTTAAGGCTTACGTAAAAATGAACGATTATGAAACTTTTCATGAATTAATTTCAATTTGCTTTGATTCAGAGGAAGAAGCACTTTGCTTTAAAAGAAGTTTCATATATTTTAAAGTAAAGCATGATTGTCTTGAATTTGTTGAACAAGGTAAATGGAAAGATGCTGAGGCTTTATTGAACTCTTATGAATTATCTGAAAAAGAGCTTGTAGATATAAAGCAGAAAGTAATACGTAGCAAAAGAGGAAAGGAAATTTGCTTAGAATACTTTTTAAAAAATAAACAAATATCTGATAGATTTATTGAATGGTGTTTTGAGACGGAAGAAATCCAAACATTTAAAAAGGAACTTATCTTTAGCTATGTTGGACTAAGTGAGTGCAAACGTTATATCGAGAAAGGTTCATTAGAACAAGCTGATAATCTCGCAAATTGGTGTTTAAGCGAGAGGGACATAGATATTTTTAAGCAAACAATCGCAAATGAGGTGGGTATTCCAGTATGCCAATCACTGATATTTGGCACACAAACCTCAGACGCTAGTGATAGAAGCAGTTTTAAAGGGTGTAGGTGGCAAGAAGCGGAAACTTTCTTGTGTTGGTGTTGCAGGTCAGAAGAAAATGTACTTAGTTTCAAAAGAAGACTGTATTCTCGTGCTGGAGGAATAATGCTTTTTAGACTGGTTGAAAGGAACCTGTGGGAGGAAGCTGAAAACTTCTTTAAATGGCTTAAACTTCCTAAAGATGCAATTAAATATTTTAAGAAGCGAACCTTCTTTGACTGCGCCCCAGCAAGGCTCATGTTTGAAGACTTGATGAAAAGGGAAGAGGGTGATGAGAAGTTTAAAATTTATGGGAGCAAAAAAGAAGCAATCCAAAAACTGCTTTTCTGGTATTTGACTGATATGGACGCAGTAATTGAATTTAGAGATCGTTATCGGTGTTATAAATACAATGAAATAATAAGACAAACAATAGCACATTTACGCACCAAGTACAAAAAGTCAGTGAAATAAAATTGGGAGCAATAGTAATTTCTACTTTTGAATTTATATTTTTCTATACTCAGCCAAATGTTGGAAAAAGAATAATTTTTAAATTTAATTTTAAAACTAAGTTTTTTACTCAAGAACTATATTTTATAAATTTTTTAGTTGCATTACCATGTGGAAATAAAATTAAATCCAGTCAATTGGTTTCGTTGTATTTTAAACTAACATCATAAACATTTTAAATGCAATATTGATTTAATTGATTGACTATAAATTTACATATAAAATCAAGGTCTCGTGAAAAAGTTCTTTGTTAAACAGGACCAGAATCCTCCATTACATTTCATTTGGACAGTATTTGCTAAACTGGGTAAATGATATTGCAAATATTACGTATTTAATTTAGAAATTATTTCACACATAAAAATGTTAAGAGTTTTCCCAATATCTTAGTATGTAATCAAAATTTACATAAATTTTCCCCATTAAATATAAGAGATCGCAAGTGTGACGTTAAATAAAGGTTATGATAAAAATTTAATATTGAGGAAATAAAACTGCCAAAAGTATTTTTAATTATGGCTTTTTAGAAATATTAGCTTGGGTTCTTAATACTTTATATTTTATTACAAAGGAAAAATGATGATATTAATCATATATATTACACACTTAACCTGTTGCCAATACTGGCTGTCAAATGGTTAGTTCTGTTTTTTGGTTCAGCAGTTTGCTGGTTTTCAAATTCCCCCTCTAGCTTGGATGTTTGTATTTGCTCCGAATTTACTTTAATCTGTAGGCTCCGGCCCCATACTTCGTGTGCAAATAACGACCGTAAAGCCGACAGCAAATAGAATCAAACTCTTAACCTGCTTGATTCAAACTTTCATCTGAGGAAGAATTATTTTCTTTGACGAAGTATTTTTAAAACTTGCTAATAAAGTCTGCCAAATATTCTTAAAGACTAAATATTAAAAACTTGAAAAATTATTCTGGAGCCCCCCCCCTCTTACAAGAACTAAATTTTTTTTCTTTAACCTTTGAAGAGTAAGGAAACTTAAATCCATAAGAGTATTTGAATTAAGTTTTTGACAGTATTCTTTGAATAAAGAACAAATAGACTATTGGAAAGACATGCAAAATATGTGCAATTATTTGTTAAATATTTCCAGTTATTTTTAAGTATTAACTCCTTCCAGTACGATTTAATAATTAAAAAGTGTACATGAAATAACCATTTAATTTTTATTTAAAAAAACTTGTTTCACTTTATAATTCTTACATATTCTTGATTAATATTCATTTTTACATATTGTTAATAAACATTAAAAATGGTAAAATTATGAAAAAAATCAGAGCAAAACTTTATTAAGGTATATGGTTAATTGTTTTCAAGCGTGTGGTACTTTTCAAAACACTCTGATAAGTGCAAAGAAATCCTGCATTGTATACACTGCCAGGGAGTCACACTTCTAATTTTATTCTTGTAACACATACGGCACCTCTTATTAGGTTTTCTTTTATTCTGAGTTGAAGGAATGTATTTTGGAAAATGTCCCAGTCTTTTAGCCTGCAACCTAGCCGCGGTGTCACTACATGAAGGACGACCACGGGTTTTATAATCCGGTAACTTTTTGTAGGATTTGTTCTGTGTCCAGTCAAAAGCTCCCGATTCAGATTTTATTGGTATTATTGATTTTGTTATATAAAACATATGAATTGTAGAGTGCAATGTCAAACATGTAAAAAAATATTTTCTTATAATTTTTTTATGTATTTTCGCCTAACCGGAAAACACGCCAACTGTTGATCATTTTTGTCTACGCCTTTCTCCTTTACAGAAATATATAATGACCGATGCTCACACTAAATTTTTACAAGAATGAAATCTCAGCAAGACACAAATTTATAAACAAATGATCTTATTCAGAGCCCCGTAAATATATTTTTAAAATGCACAGATATTTTTTGCACAAAAAAGTTGATTAAGTTAGACTGTATTTTTTGCATTTTTACTCTTGCGTATATAAAATTTCAGACAGATCAATGTTTGGCTTGTTTACATGATTTAATAAATTACATAACATTAATAAAATAATGAAAAAAACTTATGTAGCACTCATTAAAAGCAGTGGCAAGTGAACCGTTAAAAGGAAGTACTGAAAATACGATTAAATAGTCTATTATATTTGATCCCGCGTTTTCAAAAAGATCAATTCAAAATATTCTTGACAGTCATACAAATAACTATCTAAGTTTAAACCGTATTATACCAAGATGAGTAAGCTGATCTAATTGATATTTAAGATAGTATGCTAATCACAAACTGTTTACTGTGCGGTCTTGGCAGCAGTTCATCCTCTAAAGCAGTTTTCTGTCGCAGTGGTTCAGAGAGTCTCAGCCCCTAATGGTCCAAAAAAAGTCAAGGAATCGTGGAATTTTCCCCACCTACGTTAATAGTTTAATATCATTAATATTTTGTGTTGCCGTGGTGGTTCAACATTCTCAGGTCCTAACGCATCAAAAAATTAATCTTTCAGGGAAGTTATCACACCCATGTAAAGTTATATTATTAATTTAACAGGTTGTTAATTAACGTGACTGGGTACAGATCACATCTACCAAAGCAATTGATATTATCATTCCACATAAGGATAACGTCAATTAGTGTTTCTCTCGATAAACCTAGACAATATGTGATGAAAAGATTGTGATCTAGAGTCAAAACCAGCTCTTTTTCCCTCATAGCCGGATATCTACTGAATTCATTTATTTGTATAACTGTACAAAGGTCAATTAACTCATCTCATATTTACTTCTATGCATATTGTCTATGCATATCATACTGCTGTAATGCCTGCTGTGAGCTTAAGGTAAGAGATGTTGGATAATTTTATAAATTTTAATCGTGTTGCAATGTTTTGAGATATCTTACAAGTGTCTTGACAGTTTAGTGATTGGTATTGTGTATTTTGTCAAGCTGTTAATTGACGTTTATTAATAAGATAATACTCGGTGACATACTGAATGACTCTTGCAGTAATGAATTTAAGAATGTTAAGCATGAACAGTCTGGTCAATGGAATTTCCATCAATAGATCATGTCTACTTGAAACAGTGGAAAGGCAATTTCATATGTCCCAGAATTTCATTAAATTTGTGGATAACATGCAACATTAATCACAAACTTTGTGACCGAGGGAGTCAGAAAATTTATGAATTCAATGTTCTTTTAGTATCTCCAGTTTGTATAACTCTAAGTACTTTTACAACTTTCTGAAATTAACAAGTTTTTTATTGCTGCTATTAGGAAATAAAATACATATTGTTTTATGTGTAGAGTAATATGTTCATCTTCTAAACTACACTGTCTATTAATAAGTATTTGGACACTTAAGCATATAATGATATCAGTGGTCCTGAGGTACGTCACGACCTACACCAGTATATATCGTGTAGGACACAGCATCGGTAATAGTCTCATGTAAGATGCCACGCAGTTCGGAGCATTCTGATTTCGAGAAATGTATAATTATTGGGTATCACAAATGTAGTCTAGCCTTAAGGGACATATCTAGTGATCTGAAGTACTTAAAATTGACAGTGCCCTATGTGATTAAGAAGTGGAAGGTGAGCGGTGCTTGTCGGAGTGTGTCACGAGTCAGCAGACCAACTAAACTAGGAGATAAAGACCGACGAGTGCTGTCCAGAGAAATTCGGAAAAACCTCACCCAAACGATGGCCCTCATCCGCGAGGAGTTTCAACTAGCATACGGGAGTATTGTTTCAATGAATACTATCTGTAATAAAGCACATCTGCTTGGTTTTCATGGACGTGCTGCTGCTCGTAAGCCTTTGATCACAAAGTCCAACCACGCTGCTCGGTTTATGTGGTTCAAAGCACATCAATGGAAAAGGGTTCTCAGGAGCGACGAATCAAGGTTCATCTCTTACCGTTTGGATGGCAGGTTCTAGGTTTGACGTCTGCTTAGAGAATGCATTGTGAGAACGTCTCCTACCAGAATGCATTGTGCCAACACTCAAGCTCGGCGGAAGTGGAATTATGATCTGGGCGTGTTTCTCCTGGTATGGACTGGGACCATTGGTTCCCAGAGAGTTCATCGAATGGACTGGCCTGCCCAGAGACCATATTTGAGTACTATCGAGAACCTCTTGGACAAGTAGGATCGTCAAATTAAAGAGTGTACTACCCATCCAAAATCGGTGAAGGAACTTGTATGTCTACTCCAAGCAGAGTGGAAGACAATACTACTAGCTGTAATTCGAAGACTTGTGGAAAGTAAGCCCTGAAGGGTTCACGCTGTAATTGTATCTCGTGGAGGCTCTACAAACTATTGATTTTGAATAAAGTTATTTTCTTTTCTATCACAGGGTCCAAATATTTATTGGTAGACAGCATATATCTTGATTTTTATTGTTATTGTTCAACTTTTAGAGGTTTAAATATTAGTAAGAAAACACATTATATATAGTTATATATGTCAAGAATAAATACATCTGTATGATTAATTATCAAAAATTTATTTTCATTAATTTATCAAACATTATTAATATATTTCTAGTATTTTACTAACAAACTTTTAAGATAGTTAAAAAATACCGAAAATTTATGTATTGCAAAATTTTAATTGGCTTACATATACAAAATATAAAAAGATATACAAAATATGCTTTATCTTCAAAAAGTTATTTCAATATGGCCAAATTTTTAGTACATGCTAGCGAAACAATAAAAGAGAAAATATTTACTTAATAAAAGTAGTTTACAAATTCATCAAGTAAAAATACTGTTTAAGTGCTAAAAATGACTAAAAGTATTATTACTTCTATAATTAATTAACGAGATCCCTAAAAAATATAATTCAAAATAAATCAGTCTTCATACTTCAAATTAACTTAAATTTCAAGGCAACCTTATTCTTAATCACATTATTTTGATTCAATAGTTCTTATGTAAATCAAACAAAAAATCGTAGTTAAAATTTTTGCTAATATTTCGAATGCTACAAGTTAGTTAGAAATGGTCAATTCAGTTATTAAAACGAATGAACAGCATATTTTAAAATAAGAATTAATTGTAATATCTGTAAAGTATACGTACCAAAGTTACTGAAATCTGAGTGGTGTTGTTAAACGTTAAATATATATCATCAAAAAATAATGAAATTTTGAATCAAAACCATTGACGAAATAAGACCGTGCTTCCTCCTCTATACAACATTACATCAGAGGTAAAACATTATACCTTGCTAATATATAGAACTTCGATACTTTTTCAAATGTATTACTTCAGTCTGATTGTTTTGCTAATTAATTTCTCACCACGGCAATTCATGACAAACCCAGAGAGGGAATATTTATTTAAACTCCCAAGTATACTAAGCATAGGCAAATAGTACCATCAAGCTATACTTCATTAATGGTTCAAAATACACTACTGGCCATTAAAATTGCTACACCAAGAAGGCGACATGATACAGACGTGAAATTCATACGAAAGGAAGAAGGTGATGTGATATGCAAATGATTAGCTTTTCAGCGTATTCAGGCAAAGCAGGCGCCAGTAGCAACACCTACATTGTGTTTAAACGAGGAAATTGTTCAGCTGGTTCCTCATACACGAATTGCATTTGAACGTTGTTGCCTGGTGAAAATTTTTGTGATGCCTCGCGTAAGAAGGAGAAATGCGTACCAGCACGTTTCTGATAAAGATCGAATTGTAGGGTACCGGGATTGCGGTTTATCTTATCGCAGTATTGCTTCTCGCATCGGTCGAGACCCAATGACTGTTAGCAGAATATGGAATCGATGGGTTCAGGACGGTAATACGAAGCGCCATGCGGGATCTCAACGGCCACCTATCACTAGCAGCCGAGAAGACAGGCATATTATCCGCATGGCCATAATGGATCGTGCAACCACGTCACGAGCCGTGAGTCAAGAAACGGGGTCGCTTAGAAGACAACGAACTGTTCGACGACTGTCTGCACGAACAGTTCGACGACGTTTGCAGCAGCATGGGCGCTCAGCTCTTAGACCATGGCTGCGGTTTCCCTTGACGCTGCGTCATAGACAAGAATGCCTTCAATGGTGTGATCAATGACGAACCTGGGCGCACGAATGGCGAGACTTCATCTTTTCAGATGAATCCAGGTTCTGTTTACAGCATCATGATGGTCGCATCCATGTTTGGTGGCATCGTGGTGAACGCACACTGGCAGCGTGCATTCGTGATCGTCATACTGGCCCATCACCTGGCGTGATGGTATGGGATGCCACTGGATACACGTCTTGGTCATCTCTTGTTCGCATTGACGATGCTTTGAACAGTGCACGTTACATTTCTGGTGTGTTACGACCCGTGGCTCTACCCTTAATTCGAGCCCTGCGAAACCCTACGTTTCAGCAGGATAATGCCCGACCGCATGTTGCCGGTATTGTACGGACCTCCCTTGATAGGGAACATGTTCGGCTGTTGCCCTGGCCAGCACGTTCTCCAGATCTTTCACCAAAAGAAAACGTCTGGTCAATGGTTGCCAAGCGACTGGCTCGTCACCAAACGCCAGTCACTACGATTGATGAACTGTGGCATCGTGTTGAAGATGCATGGGCATCTGTACGTGTACATGCAATCCAATCTCTGTTTGACTCAATGCCCAGGCGTATTACTGCTGTTATTACTGCCAGAGGTGGTTGTTCTGGGAACTGATTTCTCAGGATCTATCCAGCCAAATTTTTTGAAAATTTAATCACTTGTTATTTCTAGTATAATATATTTGTCCAATAAGTATCATTTTGTTGTTATCTGCATTTCTTCCTGGTGTAGCTATTTTAATGGCCAGTAGTGTAGTAAAATCTTGCAAAAGACAAAAATCCCATTTGAGTGTATGGTTGACTAAACATTGAGGTTGATATGGAACCAAATAATAAGGCATCTATAAGTTTTGGTGCTTTTCAAAAAAATTTGATCAGCTTTCAACATCGTTGTATATATAATTTTGGCAAGTTAAGCAGGTGGTTGCGATGTCGTCCAAGGAAATAATATTTCTGGAATGGCAAATGTTATTGTTACTTATCCACCTGGTGCAGGAAAGCATATACCAGGTCCAAAAGATCTGGCATAGGGTAGTTTGCAGCTTCTTTTTTGGAGAGGAACCACAAGGGCAGAAGACTGACATGACCTCTGAAAACACATGACATAGGTACCCGTTTATAATGTAAGCAACCATTCATACAAGGAAAGGACTAAGACAGGAAAGAGAGAAAGTACATCCATGCCCGAACCGAGATTCGAACCCAGACTTCTCTATCCGCAATCAGGCATGCTAACCACTAGACAGAGTAGGCGGTGGTATGGCAAGTAAAGTATAGGAGTTCTTCTGCTTGGTCCCTGCTTCTAAATTATGAAAATCCATCCTTCCCCAACAGTTTCCATCTAATTGGCAGAGCTCAAATCTGGGGGCAAGGTACAAAAATATTTTCTGGAGCCCATAGAACATTCTTAAAATAAGAGTTTCTTTAGTTTCGTTAAATTTTTCTCTATTCTTGCAAACAAGAAATTTATGGGATACTATTAAAAACCTTATAATTTTGAATTCAGTTAAGAGACAAGATCGAGACAAGGTCACTGTCTTTTTTTATCCAGCCAGCATCATTTCTTCGGCTTAGAGATATTCAGAGAGAGCCCCATTTTGTTTACAAGTTTTTAATTTGATAAATTGATGAGAATAATTAATTATATCATTTTACGTTTTCCATATAGTAAATTGTTTCAATTTCTATCGCTGCAATTACAGGAATTTGCAGTTTTAAGTTTTGTTAATTAAATTTTAATTTTTAAAGTTTACTTAGTTTTGAATAATATTAATACAGCTGCGTAAGGAATTGCAAATAAAAGTTTGTTTCTCTTAATAAAATTTCTTTACATACGTAAAGCTTGATTGTAAATGATTGTTATTGTTGAAGTTGATGTAAAACTTCAAAAACATTTTTAAAAACTTAGAATATGGGAAATAAAAGGTAGAATATTATTGACAAAATCTTTACATCAAAATGTAATTTGAAAGTCATTTGTAAATGTTTTCTGTTTAAATCAAGGGCGTTTCTTTCTTTTTTTTATTAATAGAAAAATTCGTTACTTTTCCAATAGAGAGAGCAAGGTTTAAAGCAAAACTCTCTCTCTCTCTCTTAACTTATAATTAGATTGTGCTAGTTTCCTTCAAAAAGGTATTTATTTTTTCATTATAATAATCATAAATAAAAACCATAGTAATCGATTTTTAATTAACATTTTTTCGATTTATTTCTCTAATTTACGTTTTTATTTTGAAAAATTTATATGGGGAGTTGAAAACACACTTTCAGCCATAAAATAAATTTATAATGTAAATTTTTATTTCTGACTGTTAATAAGTTATTCTGGAGTATCTGAAAAGTGAGACAATTGACCTACAATTAACAAATTCGTTGGTTCAAATCCTACTTCAGCGAGGATATTTATAGTAATTGATACGAGAACTATATGAAAAATCAGTTTGTGTTAAAATTGAACTTCGTTTGAACTGAAAATTGAGTGTTATTATAAACAAAGAAATCTAATTTTTTCTCACAAAAACTATTCAATTAATGGTATCAGCTGTTGCAAATGGACAGAATACCCCTAATATATTTTTTTTTTTTACATTGAGGGAAGCTTTGTAAAAGAGGAGTCTGCAGCGGTTTTAAGTTCAGCAGTTCTTCAGTTCGATTTCTACCTCAGGCTTGAATCTTTGTTGTGGTTAGGGAATACTTTAAACTGTTGGTGCCGGTTGAATAAGCATCAAGGCAAAAATTGATCATTCCATAACAAAATAAAAATGTTATATACCATGCGGCTAAAAGTTACCAGATTATGGTATTGTTGGTATGAAAAATATCAGATGTATAACATGATATTGGACCTTTGCTTCAATTACAATGCTTATTTTTTGGAATAGAATGCTCACTTAATTCTCATTAACAATCTTACAACAGTTAACAACATATCTTACAATAGTTAAAAACAACAAGGTAATCAATCAGCTTATGACTTTCTTTTTTTCTTTTTTTGGTCTAGTTAGTCTGACACGTAATTGGTGTTTAAACTCGCAATCAAAGATCTTAGATAAGGTTTGAGTGTGGGTTTAGAGCCACACATACAAGCGATTCGATTTGGCTATTACTAAAATACGAAACAATGGTGAATGCCTCATGAACATAAAATATTTTTACGTTGATACAGAAAATGAATTATTCTAAACAGTTGCCATAGTAGAAGATGAGAGATCATGCTACTTAAAATAACCTCATCCGAGTCTTATTTTTTTAAAATTTAACCGGCGAACATAATATTTTTCGGTAATATTTTTCAAAATTCACCCGATCTATACACACCAACCAGAATTCAAAATCATGTAATCGTAATTCATCAGTCTAAATGAGATTTTTGTATAGCTCTAAAGTCCTGTTATGATGTTTGTTAACCACTGAAACGCCTCTGAGCTGATACATGTGATTAGATGCTTATTGTGTAAGGTACTAGGATTATGTGCAAGTCCTCGAGAGGTTCCGAAAAGATAACTGCAGTAGTTCCCTCAACGCATTTCAAGATTTTGTAATCTCGATAAGTTGATCCTTTGCTGTGTGTAAGAGAGGGATTATTCCCTTCGAAACTTCAATATTATTTCGACAAGACAATGAGATGACTAATAGTAAACAAGGGTATGTAGAACGGTGAATTTCACTTTCCAAATGTCCAAGTTTAAGGGTACTTGTAACCACGACCCTTTTAAAAATACAACCTTTTTGTGACAAGAAACACACACTTGACACCTTATTATTTTTGGATTAACTTTAATAGTCTTGGTGATGTTGTTGTTGTTGTCGTCGTGTGCCAGCCAGGCTAGCAATATGGGGTGCGCTGCTCCACTTTTCCAACTGAACCATATTTGGTGTAGAGTCCGACTTCCTCAGTACACACATGCCATAGGTACCCGTTTATAGGGTAGGCAACCATTCACACACAAAGAAAGGACAAAGACAAGAAAGAGAGAGAAAGTACATCCATGCCCAAGCCAGGATTCGAACCCAGGTCCCACTCATCTGTAGTCAGGTACGCTAACCACTAGACAGGTTGGGCGGCTGTCTTGGTGATATTTAGTAATTATATTAAAATGAAACTGGAATTTAATTTAAAAGGAAAAGTTATCTGCGATTTTTAGCTATATATTGTAAAAATATTTGGATTTTGATGATGATGCTTAATTGATTTGAGTTTTTCAGCTTCTACATGCAAAAGTTCAAAATAAAAAATAAATAAATAAATAAATAAAAAACAAGCTATAAAAGTGACTGGGCGTTACTTTTTGTACTGAGTTTCTTTTTTTGGGGGGGGGCTATTTATTGGCGGTTTATTTTCTCTTCAAGTAAAGCGAAATTGGTGATTCTCTCAAGTAAAGCAGAAATGCACTTTCTGAAAATTGGCAGCAACTAGAATGAAAGTCATCTAAAATTTTAAAGTATTTATTGACTTTTTATCCTGTTTCATAAATCAACAAAAATGATCAATTTTATCATTTGATTCATCGTAGCCTAATGATAGGACAGCGTACTCACACAAGAGAGAAGTGTTCTGGGGTAGAGTCATTGTTGAACTGGAGATGAATGTTGCATTTCTGATTTTTGCATACACGTCTATTGAGATGAGTGCTTTGACATTTTCCGAGTTTCTTCTCTTGTGATACTTAGATTCAACTCACTATCTATCAAAAAGACCTTTAGGAAGTCAATTTACGTGGGGGATATTATATTTTACTACAGCTTATCTAATACCAGGTATCTAAATTTTATCACTTGCTTTCCCCTTATCTAATGCACTTTTGCCACCCAGAATGCAACATTCTGACATGCAAAGATATCCACATACACACACACATCATGGCGATTTTAGCTACTTGTATGTATAAAGAGATTACCGATTTGAAATACGGAAATTGTTTTTCAAATCTTTTTTGTTAAGCTGCTTAATAATGCCTTGTAAAAAACATCGAGTGTGTATAGCAAGTTTCTGAATTAGAGGAAGAAGCTTATGCGGATTATCTTGAGGAGAAATCAGTAATCATGCTGAATGAAACTTAGCAACTGTGACGAGTATCTGTCACAGTTGCTAAGTTTTATTGGATGCAAGAAGGATCTGTAAGCTGATGAAACTAATCGCACTGAACCTGGTGATAGATATATCATCACGCCACAGATTCAATTATTATGTATCATACGGTGTCTATTATATATATATATATATATACTATTCAAAGTTTTTGTTTTCAATTGAGTAGAATATCCTCAAGGTGTGCAAATTACTATGCTTAACCTTCACTCAAAACCTCTGGCGTTTGCGTATGGTGAATAATAGTGATGACGTTTTGTTTTGACATGAACTACAAAACTGAACGATTTTGTTTTTACTAACGAATATCGTTTCTACAACTATACGATGGCCGAATTAAATTCAGTTGGCACCTTCATGAGAGACCTTTTAACTGTTTCTTTACGCTTATGCATATCTTTAGAAGATTTTCAGGTATATTTAATAGCTACAGCATCACAATTCTGAGGTTTGGTGTTCTTGTCCGTCACCTACCTTCGAAATTTACCGACACCCATATCCCACCAGGATAATGTGAGAACACACGTGGCATGGATTATTCTTTATCCATTAAGATTGAAATATTTCCTTGTGCTACTCTTTTGTCCCAATTTATTGTAATCAAAAAGTGTGTTTCATAATTGCACAACTTTCTCGATATACACCTCTTGGAGCAATACCATATTTACTTCGGCAAAATATGGAAGCTGTATAAAAGTCACACACCAAGGATACATCCAAAGCTTCTTTGATTTTATACTGTGGCATTAAACAACAGTCGAAATTATACTAACAACTGATTTTGTTATACATCCATACCGCACAAGAGTCTAATTTCAATAATTTAATCTGTGTATGTACTATGTCTTCTTTCTTGGTAATAGGTACATTTTACTTCACCAAGAAAACAAGCAGTTTTGCAAGACCAATTTGCAAGAAAGTAATTTTGCAAGGCCAACAGTGTATGAGGACATTGTTACATTTTGTTACTTTCGATACATCCAAACTAATCATTTACTACTTTATATCATATGTTACTTTATATTCACTATAACCAAATCACTTCAAATTTTCTTGGTAAAATCTATAGTTCAAGTTTAGTTCAAGTATAATGTAAGTTAATGAATTGTAGTTAGTAACCTTTTTTTTTAATTTTGACAGTAATTTCAATTGAAATTTTAATATTTTTCTTATTTCAATCATTTTCTTATCTATAATGATTATTTATAAAAAATTAATAATAATGAAGCATCGGGTATTCATGATTTTTATTGCATTAAATTGCTTTGTTAAGAAATGAGTTGCTTATTTTCGTACGTTTAGTCCTTTTAGAAATACTTAATTGCAATTTTTCACTATTTACAAAATGATAACAAGTTTGATACCACAGGAAACTAGTAAGCTGAAGACATCTATCCAAGTTCTTAATTTGTACTCATGCTAGAGTTTTATGGCATATAGAAGAGAATGTTGTGTCAGATAATAATTATTCACTTGACCATAGTTTAAAATTAATAAGCAGTGGGATTTATTTTGTAGCTTGATTTGGCAGAAAGCTATATTTGAAAACGCATATCAATTAACTTCTTGCTTTTAAAAAACTTTCTTAAAGGTATACATCAAAATACTTATTAGACATAATATTTGGAGTGCGTTAATATTCTTTCATAATTTACTTTTGTAAAAGTAAAGGATTCCATAGTTAAATTAGATTTTTTTGAGTTGTTGAGTTTCACCTGCATCAAAAAGTAAAGATTCAAATTTTCTTTTTTGAATTCGTAAAAGATTGGTGGATTATTTTATACATAAACTTCCTCTCATTGTTTTCGGCTGCTTCTTCGTATATATCTTCTACATAAAAAATTGCTAATATTCAGCTATAATAATTCATAAGCAGACTAGCCAACCCCTTCAAAAAAAAATCTACTAAGAATTGACAGAAATAGATTTTACAAATGTGAATGAAATTTTCTGATATAAATGTAAAATTATTTATATTTTCAGAATCAATAACATCGTAAATATGAAAAAATTGAGAAATAATCAATATTCCAGGTGTTTTTTTTTTCAGAGTAAAAGCTTTATCACTTTTTATTGTATAATTAAAACAGCAATCAACATCGTGAATAAGTTTTGAGTTCTTTTTAAGTTTTGAGTTTATATTTGTGCTTTGTTTATATCATATTATTGTTCGGTAAGGTATTCAAAATAATGTTGTGTAGAATTTTCACAACATTTCAGTATTTTAAATCACAATAAAATAACTTGTTCACAACCTAAATTATCACAATACTTTTGAATCGTTCAAATTTCACTATTGGAATGTTGTTAAATCCTAACATATGAATGCCATAAGATCTATCATTGTGATGATCATAGGTTTAATTTTTTTTTTTTGTTTCTAATGTCGGGCACCCTTGAACAAGTATAGTATATTAGCCCATAAGCCGCAACAAGGCCGGAAACTGCTACTCATTTTATGGTTACCCGGTGGGCACCTGTGAACCAAGTCACGGAGGTACGAGTAGCATCTCCCACGCCACACCACCACAAACCCGTTTATAAGGCGGGCCACATTCATCAATCATCTAAGGAAAGGAAAAGAAACACAGAGAGAGAAAGAGAAAGTACATCCATGCCCAAGCCGGGATTCGAATCCAGGTTCTCTCCATCCGCAATCAGCTCCGCTAACCACTAGACAGGTTGGGCGGCATATGTTTAATTATAAGCAGGACCATTATTCATAACGTGAAATTGTCGTTTCTACCAATCGGGTTACCATAGTTTGGTATAAGTTTTAAGAATTTTTTTAATACAGATATTTAGTAAGGTTGATTTAACGATATTTGTAACTTTCAAATTTCCTTATAAGGAACGGAATAAATATGGAAGTTATATATTTATTTCACGTACAAAGCTGCTACAAAAATACTGTGATGCATAAAAAGAAATATTCGAAATTTTGGTTTAAAGCATCTCTGGATTCAAGTAAATTTGATAAGTGTGGAGAATCTTCTCAATCCAATTATTATTACAATGAAGGACAAGAGATTAAAGAAAAAATAATAGATACGATGATTTCAAGGGACGCTGCTAGTAACTCTTGCATTGGATTATCAAGTGAGAAAATGAATGAAAATGCTTACGAAAGATTGCAAT
>JAPDSC010048586.1:71043-103785 GCA_026290005.1 Latrodectus geometricus
GATGTCAAAAGCTCTAGTAGTATGCCTTCCTCTAGCTCTCGCATTGCTTTATCAAGTGAGAAAACGAATGAAAATGCTTACGAAAGATTGCAATTTGTTCCTGAAAGATGTGACCTTCATGTTTACGACGACAAAAGCTCTAGTAATATGCCTTCCTCATTTTTAAGGAATATCAACCCTAAATATGAACATAATGTGTCTGAAGAGCCATCTTCTGGTTATAAGTGGAAGAAAAGGCTTGGTGAATTGTGGTTATCTCCACAAAAGGGAAAAGTCACTGAAAATGTCACGATATTTGAAGAAAGTGATTGCTTTAATATCGATTCTAATGTACCTTCAAAAAGTGAAAGAAACAATTGCAAATTTTGTAGATTAAAATGCAAGGATCAAGTAGAACTCCTTCAACATCTAAAATCTCACGAACAACTTAGCGAATATGCGAAACGCTTCAAATTCAAGTTCGAAGATTGCTACAAAGACCTTGATTCAGAGAAACACATTAAAAGTAATGAAATCGTGCATGTTCCTGTGCATTCGATTTTAAACTTGGCTTCCCGTAATGAATTTACAGTCAATTACTCAAAAAAGAACACTTATATTAAGCCCAATATTCAGGACAGGGAGGCTGGCTGTAGTTCTGGATCTTCCACAGAAATGAATCATATACGAAGAGAGGTTTGTGCTAAAGACGCTATCCCCAACTGCAAATCATTCAATAGGTTTGTGGAACTGCGCAAAAGAATGTCAGGTGATTCACCTTATGAATGCTTTTGTAATGAATCATTCGTAAATCTGGAATATTTCAAAATGCATGCACACTATTGTTTGATAAATTATCTTCTTAAATGCAATTGCATACATTGTATACATTACAAATTTATCGGATAATATTTATTTTTGGTAAGACGCATAAAACTGAAATTGCTATACGCCATTTGCCAAATCATCTTATTTGACCTAAATATTTTAAGCCTTAACTTGAAGCACAATTTCAATTCTGAAAATATACTTTTAATATGAAAATAAATGCATAATACAAATACAAGTAATTAAATATTATTGCAAATCATTAATGTTGTGTGTCGAATCAATAGAATTATTTCTCATTATAAGCTTTATAAATTTGCTTTAAGTTCTTAAATAAAGAAATCACATTCTATAATTGTTGATTCTGTTTAAATGCAAATGTTTAATTTAAATTAGTGCCATTACTAAATGGATGGATGTAGCTAATATTACAGGAATTTCCTATCATGAAGTTTTCTTAAAGCAAACAAATGTATCTAAAATAATTTGAGTTAAAATCTGAAATTCTATCTAAACTTATTCAGAATGAAATTAATCTAAACTTATTATTGTTATTATTATTTTTTTTGCACTTGAATTTAACATTAATTTAGAATTTAAATTGCTAAAGTGAAAATTAATAATACTACATTTAACTTAGCATTTTTTATAATAACAGGAATTCTCATAATCTTTATTATATTTAATCTTTCATTTTTTCTGCTAAATTAATTTTGATTGTCGTTTGAATGTTTAAAGTGACTTCAAATCTTTGGCTAGCTTAAAATTTGAGTTCTTTAAACTCAATAAAACGCTTCTACATAATCTTGCAAATTATTTTAAAGTTTTCTAAAATATTCAAGTAGCTTCTATTAGAATATATCAGAAATAGTTTACAGTTGTAAAGTTTGCCCATTGATTTAAATTATTACAATAATAAATTAGGTTATATAAGCCTACAAAATATTCTTAGCATGACTATTTGAAAATGAAAAGAACTATACACACATCTTTCAATCAGATTTTTGTTTGTAGCTAAATGTTTTTGGATTTAGCTTTATATTTTTACAATAACTATTTTTAAAATTTTACAACAACTATATCTTAACATTATAAAAATCAACAAAATTTTCATTTGGAAACAATTTGTAAATTTCAGAAAGTTGTCAGAATGTATTTTTGTATTGTTGATTATGATACTTATCAAAAATGTATCAATTTCTTAGTATCTTTAAATTTCAAAATTTTAATTATAAATTTTATATACATAAAATTTATATACCAATTATACTGTAATATATCTGCTTAAATAATTTTTTTGATATTTACAGTTATCTTTGCTTTGTGTTTATTCCTTTTTTTTTACTACAGAAATCATTTATTTTTTAATTGAAATTAAAGTTATGAATGATGGAGTATGTTCATGAATTTTTTAAAATATAAACTAATAAAGAAATTAAATTAAAAATTATTCAAAAATTTTAAATGTCCGTGAAAAATGTTTGTATTTACAATTAAATGCATATAGTTATCTATTACGACACAATCGTTACTTATTTTATACAACAGAAAATAAATACATTACTTGTGCTTTAAAGTTTGAAAGACTTAAAATCAACTCATGCAGATTCGAGAGTTATTAAAAAAAAGTCGCTGTATACAATAGTTTACAAAAATAAAAATAAGTACAATTAAATACTTTCTTTGCATAATACTAAAGAGGAATTGCTTATGAACTACTCTACCACATTAGAATTTTAGCAATTAACCTGCCCAACCGGATTGAAATCGAAATATCTGCTTTAAATTACAAAGGATTGCTAAAATAATCAGAAGTAGTTTTGATTATTTTTTCCACGATGGTTGTGTAAATTATAAACGAAAAGGCGGATTGTCTGGCCAAAAAAGCACTGAGCTACCCCAACCAAAGCAACCCTCCTCGCTTAAATCTGCAAAGCAGCAAACTAACTCTGCAGTGAACACCTGGATGACGGAAAGACTCAACTGGCAAGAGGTGGTAAAGCCTGGTCAACAATGGGCCAATCTATCCCAACCTCCCGCGAGCCGCAATAGTTGCAAACTTTCGTCTAAAAACAGGACACGACTGATTTCCATCTCACTTACACAGAATAAATGTCGTTGCTTCGCCAGAAATCACCCTCTGTGGACATGAAAAGATGAGTGGCGAACATCTGGAGTCCTGTCCAGCTCTTGACCATTCCACACTGGATCACACTAAAGAACTAAGAGGGTTCGTCTCTACTGGTCAGCGTGCCACCTTATGGCTAAACAGCCAAGGATGGACTTTGACTAGTAGTAGTGGTTGTGTAAATTATTAAAATTTACGAAATTGCGCATAAAATATTTAAATATTGTTGCGATAATTCTTTACTTGTTAAAGATTTCAAAAACAAACCTTTTCAAAAATTCATAGGAATTAAGAAAAATAAAAACATGGTTATGAAACTTGTCCTGTGCATAATTGTGTAATGATTGCGAATTTAGAATAAAATATTTTATTGATTAGCAGCAGAATCAAGATTGTTACTTTCTGTGGGTTTTATGATTTACTTTGGCTATTGTAAATATATATTTTGATACTGATAATTCCGTGAACTATCAGTATCTTCTTGTGCAATAGATTATTGTATAAATATAGTAACTGATCAGAGCTAGCTCAATGGAGCCCATCGTTCTATGTATTTCACTTGAAAAAGATCATCTGATCTATGAGATTACTGATTTTTTTTTTTTTTTTTGTCGAATGCCAGCCAGACTGGCAGGATGGGTGCGCTGCTCCACTTTTTCAACTGAACTGCAATTGGGTGTAGAGTCCGACTTCCTCAGTACACACATGCCATAGGAACCCGTTTATAGGGCAGGCAACCATTCATACAAGGAAAGGACAAGAAACACAGAGAGAGAAAAAGAAAGTACATCCATGCCCGAGCCGGGATTCGAACCCAGGTCCTCCCCATCCGTAGTCAGTTACGCTAACCACTAGACAGGTTGGGCGGCAGATTACTGATGCCAGTTACATTATAAACATAATGTGCGAGAGTCATATAGTATATGACCTAGTGATGCTTTTCATATTACAAAAAAAAAACGCCACCATTAAAATTAATGATGTAACTAGGCTGAGTATTAATTAAGCTGGTATTAGTGTACCAGTGTGAGTAGTCATTATTTTTTGCAACATGACTAGACATTTTCCACTAATTCAATAAATCGTGATTTAAACTATCACCATGTTATTTTTTATCCTAGGTGTGACAGTTTGGATTGCGATTATTTATCTTGTGCAAATTCTATATTAGGCAGCTGACGTCTTTGCCTCCGCCTATGTTCGTGATATTTTTGCAAAAACAAAGTCCCCAATTAGACACTTTAACTTTTCCCAATGAACTTTCATCGAAATCCTTTGAATTTCCTTGTCTACGTTCAGTAAATAGGTAACAGTACCCTTGATTAACTTGAAGGCCTTGATAATAAATATAATAAACATATTGTTAAGGAATAAATAGCACTGATATCATTCGATATTTAGTAATAGGTTAATGGTTCTGAACAGATGAAAGTGGCATTATTGTTGGTTATTTTTTTACTGTTCTTTTGTTTTGTTTGATTTAGTTATACATTTGTGATTCGGAAGCGTCTTGAAACACTTACCTCTACTCTTTGTTTTATGATACACCCTGAAACCCTGAATTTTCTGTTTAACTTTAACTGATAGAGTTTTTAAATTATTCACTTCATTGAAACTTAAAATACATTTAATTTTGAAGTCTGACAGCTTTTTTATTAAGTCTCTCTTGAATAAGTAGAATATTTTGATGAAAAGAAATTTTTTATTATTTTTTTTAATGGCGGACACGCTTGAGCAAGTTTAGTACATTAGCCTATTAGCCGCAACAAAGTCTGAAACTGCTACTCATTTTATCGTTACCCGGTGGGCACCTGTGAACCAAGTCACGGAGGTACGAATAGCATCGCCCACGCCACACCACCACAAACCAGTTTATAGGGCGAGATACATTCATCCATCATCTGAGGATAGGACAAGAAACACAGAGAGAGAGAGAAAGTACATCCATGCCCGAGCCGGGATTCAAACCCAGGTCCTCCACATCCGCAGTCAGTTATGCTAATCACTAGACAGGTTGGGCGGCTGAAAAGAAATTTTACTTTAAAAAAAATAAATAAAATAACAGATCACAAATAGCTCAGTTTTTATCCGAGGTGGGGGCCGAATGGTTTGTGCCTACGGTTCGACACAGTTCATGGATTTGAATCCCACCGAGGGCATTGGTTGTTTGTAGTGCGTTGAAACCCTCTTTACACTATACTTCCTGATTTAATTTACCTTTATGTGCTAAAATTGATCATTGAACTGCAAACAAACTCAGTTATTATTAGTCGCGAAATTAAATACTGACTTTTCATTAAATGTGTTGTTTAATTGGTTTTAGTAGACGTTTATTAATCATTTCTGAAGAGTTGTTAACTGTTCTTATAACTTATTAAATAACATCATTATATAATTTGGCCTGCCTTTGTCTAAAATAACTTTGATTGAATTTTTACAAGACATTTTTTACAAAAGAGAATATCTGTAAAACAGGGTGCCTATAAAATATCTTTGGCATTTTGATGTTTAATTTTCATAAAATGAACACAAACAAAATTTTGTAGAATTTATTCATAAAATAACTCACACATTTTTTTACAAATTTCTACATATATTTACTTTTTCATTTGAATAGTTTTTCATTTTTAAATGTTGTTTTTGCGAGTAATTAATTGTTGACAATTTTCCATTTTAAATGTCTTTTTCAATGGATACACGTTAATTATTTCATAAAATGAGGAATTGGCCCTCATTTCTTGGACATTCAGATCACCTGATATAATACTACGGGAATTTTTCCTTGTCAGATTTCTAAGAGGCATTGTTTACAAAAGGAAATTATGCATTGATGACCTGACGTATGATTTACAATCAAAATCATAATATAATGATTTGTCGAACGTTAAGTACGTTTATAGTATTTGGCGTGCAATCAATTATTGCTGTTATATTCTCAGTGCTATAAATAATGCACATGTGGAAATCTGTTATCAAAAAAGGGCAATAAAACCTTAAATCTATCGAACAATATATCAAAGTTATAATTAAGATTTATTTTTTCATTTTATAAATCATTAGTTATTAAAATAGTCAAACATTTTAGATACTTTGCATTTTAGAAGGACTATATATTTAATAGATGAGATAAATATATTTATTCCTCTTATTGTTTTTTTAACCAAACTATTTTTAAATGAATATTCAAAAGAATGCATAAATATAAATAACTATAAAATGATCACAAACACAGATATAAATATATTTTTAAAAATTGTGGTACATTCATTTTTACAAAAATATTATAGAATACGAAACATGAATCATCTTTTAAATATTTCTCCTTAATTTTACTTGAGAAAGAGGGTGCTCCTATTTTGAAAGTAAGTATAATAATGTTTCTTTTTTATTTGTTTGCAAGAATTCTTTCACTATTGTTTGCACCTATTTGAATTGAAATTAAATTAATCACACATGTAAACTCATTTATTTCATTGACTATTTTATGAAAATACGAACTGTATTTTCCTGTATATAAACCACGGATTATGTGTTAAAAAAGTTTCGAGTATGGTGGCGCTTATTATACGCCACTGCGAACAATCTGAAAATAAAATGTCCCCAGAAAAGCTTGAAAGAACGTTTTGAAAGGGATATTGCTTATGTTTTATAAAATTAATAACAGGTGGCGCCACCACACAGCTGAATTATTTCAGCTTTAATCCGGTTTGTCCAATTACATTTAAGAACGAATGCGGTTCCTCAGAAAGATATTACAGTTACAATTCGCTAACGCCATTTTGTATTTTTTTCTTGATGCGAGCTGCTTCGTTATGAAAATATTCAAAGTCGTATATCGTTATATGAAAGCAAAACCGCTTAAATTATACAGCAAATTTTAAAAGCTATAAGGAAAGCAAATAAAAAATCATGAAAAAAGTATTAAATGTAAAATGAAAAACAAAGCATGCATAGTAAAAATATATAAAATATGCAGTTCGAAAATAATCCATTTCTTCCATTTAGTTATTAACGAAGCAAGTACATATATTTTTAAAAATATGTCTAACAGCGTTTTAAAAGTTATTAGAAACTAAAAATTCATAAGTATTTCTAGAATTTTTACTATGAATTATCGTTTTTGATCGATCTTATGCTTTCATCTCAGTTTATAGCACTTTGCGATGAGGTGGATCCAAAGAGATCTTTTTCATAATAAATATTTTTTTCTGTACAATTTATTATATTTTAATCATACTATTTTAAGTGACACCCATATTAAGGAATTTATATTTTCGACTATTAACCCAAAAAAATGCCATGGATTATATACAGGTTTCGTTGTTATTTCTAATGACACTTGGCTACGCTAAGTCCGCCAGTCAGAGACTAGGCGAATGATGTCAGAGAGAACATTTTCCGTTTTTAAATAGAGCACCCTCATACGAAGGTGGGAGTACGACTTTTGACTCATAGATGGCAGCACCATCTGAATCTTCCAATTTAGAGATTGAAGCCAGTGTAGATCCATAGCTTGGCTCCAACCATCCCCCAGATGTATTAATTTAGAATGAGAACATGGAAGACATAGCGACACGACATATTTCACGTGCCCCAGTCTCCCTTAGTGAACACGACGGAACTTCAGCTAAGCCGGGGTTCGAACTCACCACCTTTGGGTAACGAGAACGACGCCTGAACCTAACCAAATAGGCCACCGCGTCGTAATAAGGGACCCAAATTTGAAAATACCGTATCATAGGTGGTGGGAAACATCTGCTTAAATTCAAACAAATTGTAGGTAATTAACGTTAATATCAGAATATGTAGAAACTGTTTCCTTTTCTAAAAAGTTACAGTAAAATATATTTTATATAATTTATTATCTATTTAATATGATATTTTTAAAATAAATTAATATATTTCACATATAGCGGCTCTCCAAATAATTTAAGTACTAACATTTCAAAAAGAAATTATTTGCTGATAATTTCCTAGCCAGTAAGCAAAAATTGACTGGCAGAAATGCAGTAAAAACAAGGAAAAGTTAAAATTGCAAAATTATGACAAATCAAAACAAATATTGTCAATAAATATTTCTATTTTATTTATTTATATTTACCAAACTGTTATTTACATTAAATAATTAAGTGATTACTGAATGTTAATAAAGTCACTCATTTATAAAAATTTATCGGATTCAAATGAATTGAAATGTTATAGTTTATTTATCATTTATTATGACTTAGTAACATTGGCCAACGCAAAGCTATTTAACATAATATAAATTAAAATAATCAGCCGGATGTTTCCAAGTTTTTTAATTTAATGCGTTGTGAGAAATAAATAAAATATAATCTCTTTTAAATGAGTATATATATATATATATATATATATATATATATATATAAATTTCCAATTAAAGATACTTAAAATATTTTTTTTAACTCTAAAGCTTTTTTTATCTTGGTTTCTCATTTTAGTACAAGAGAGATAATTAGACCTTAATTTACAATTTAAGGTACATTCGAAGTCTTACAAATATTCACGCCCATCAAAACCACGAACTGATGTCAAAGCGCATGAGGAAATTTGAGGTGTTAAAACTTTTATTTATTAAATTATTATAATTTCAAAGATAATACTTATCAAAATTTATCTAATAAAAAGCAAGAATTTTTAAAATAATCATTTTTACATTTTATCAAGATTAATACAATCATCTACTTTGTATGTTCAATGTTAAGAAACAGGAAATCAATAAGCTCATGGAATTTATAATTATTTTCATAAAACCCTAAAATGTGTTTAGCAGTAGTTTTTAATTTTAAGAATAAAATGATAATCCCATTTTATTAACATTCTATTTAAATAGTTTAGTATAATTTCCAAATTATAGCTGACGTCTGGAAGTCGCTAAAATAGGTTTTGCATTTCTTATATTTTACAATTAAAACTTACATTAGCTAATATTAATAGTTAAAATTTTAAAATTAATAGTTAACGTGTTTTTTTTTTTCAGAATAAGGTTTAGAATATAGAAATTATTCAAAACTTCAAATGTACTATTTTCCGACTTTTATAATTCGAGAAAATTCAGGATGGAAAAATGAAGTAATATTGAAAAACGTTTCTTAAATCTAAAAATTATTATAAGCAAAATTTTAAGCAATTTTTTGTAAAATTTGTTTTGTTAAATAACATTATGTACCCTTGATCCGATATTTATTCTTTCGTATTAAAATATATAATCACACAATTTGAATTTCCAAAATTCAAATTTAAAAAATTTAATTACAAATGTGTTAAATTCATATATTAAAACATTAATCTATTTAGATTTGATAGTAATGAAATACATATGAATTGAATTTAATACAAATCTACTAGAATTCATAATTATCTACCAAAAGGAAATGAAAACCTGATACTTTTCAAGTTTTAAAATAAAGTATAATGATATTTTTAAAAAAAGATTTCTGAGTTATATCTTACGTAAAAGCTTTTTGTAAAAAGTCTACAGATAAGTTTTTAATAAAATTGTAAGCAAAATTGAAATTATTTTTTTCTAATATAAGAGCGCATAAGAAACAATAGTAAATATTAAAATGAAACTTTATAAATTCTCAGTATATTTTAAATACTCTTTTCAATAACAATTTTCTGATTTTGATATTACATTTTTTTGCAATACTTATATTTAATTAAAATTAATCTAATAGTTGTACTGATATATAACACACAAAATAATTATGAGTGATTAATTACTGAATGAAGAATCTCCTTGTGTTTCGAAAGAACTTTAAAATATTGTATTTGCTTCAAAATAATAAGTTAGTTTCACAAAATACTTTTATATTTTAGCTTAAATGTTCTTCCCTTTCATATGTTAGAAAAATAATTTTTAAAGGAGTCCCAAAAAGTAAGTTTTCATAAACACGTAAATGCACTTAAAATGTTTTAAAATATATACAGAGGCAAATATATATATATATAAATACGCGTATAAAAATAAGATAACTTTTGCTATCTATTATAAATATATGATGAATGGGAATACAACAATTATTTTAAATTTATGCCCATAGATATATTTCACTTTCATGATAATGCGAGATGTAAAATACACTACAAGACGTCAACAATAAATAACATTTATTGTAACTTGTAATCACACTAATTAAAACTAAGGTGTAAGTTGTATATTTTATTCTATAATTTATCAAGTCGCAAAGTAAAGCAACTATTACGTATGACAACGATTATTCTTCAAAGTTAAGAAATAAATATGAATCATGCTTAAAATTTAAAATTGTCATCACACTTTCTAAGATTGATATTGAAGAAAAGCATTTTAAAGAAATAAATATTGATGTTCATCGAAGCTTTGCAAAGAAGCGAAATCAGCAACATAAAATTAACATTTATAAGGTCGAAAATGAATTTTAGAAAACCTCGCTTCATAGTAAAATTTAAAAGTTTTCTTTTACTTTGTTCTATCTAAAACTATTTATAGGGATTTAATATTGTTCGTAATTGAAGAAAATCCCATATCACATTATGAAAGGTTTTCTTCTGATGATTCAGACAAAGGATTTTCATTTACGCTGTTCAATCCAAAATTGTTTTGATGGATTTTGCATTGTTTTTTAGGTAAAGAGTCTTCCATGACATCATACAACTTTAATTTAATCAGTTTTCTTTTTATTCTGTTTTCTAATATAATCTTCATTTGGTGAAGACTAAGATGGTCAGCAAGTTCAGATTTTGAAGCAAAACTTGTGTTACAATTTATGTGATAGCACTTGAAAAGCTTAACATTTGATAGACATTGGTCCAATAGGAAATGCTTTCGTAAGTCAACTTCGTTGTTGAATCTCAAGCGACATTGATCACATTTAAAAAGCTTGCTACCTGAAGGTAAACTGGGATCATAGACATCTATGTAGTCACTATCTTCAGAAGTATCTTCCATTTCAGTGTCAGGATTCCGGCTGAAACCAGTTTCAGTAAAAGAAATAGATGGTATTTCTGATGAATCAGAAAGGGTAGTTATTATATGATTGTCTGTCGCTATTTCTTCAGTGCACAATAAACTCATTTTGGGAGAGTCTACTTCACGATCCTCAGATAATCTCTTTGTGTGTAAGTGGGTGTTAGGTAGGTTTAAGCGTTTTTCTTTTTCAAACGACGAAGTTTGAGAGGCGTAATTAATTTTGCTGAATTTGGAATCTTCGCTTAAAAACGATTGGTTAAAAGATTGCTCAGCACTCTTGTCAACATCCATAACTGAAGCAAAAGGTTTCGGTGAAAAATCAACCGGTTGCTTTAAATTTGGATTCCAAAGGTGTGGAGAATTTTTGAATTGAAAATCTTTTAAAATATTGTCATCATCAAATTCAGGTTTAGAATAATCATGGTCCGAAACAAACTTTTTATCTCCAAATTTACTATAACTATCTGATGTAATGCAAGGTGCCGACTTTTCTTTGGAAGATTCCATTGGATTTGAACAATCTTCTTTCACTAACGAAGATAGGGGAGAACTTTGAGATACTATTCCAGCGTCTTTGGTAGAATCACACTCAGGAACAATTTGCTCCATGTTTTCTTGATCTAAAATATTATTTTCGTTCGAATGTTCATCAATTTCTCTTCTACGCGTATTATTATACATGGATAAAATTAAGAATAATTCTTTAGAACAGATTTTGCGTTTTTCACCCTGCACCACCCTTAAATATATGCGAATTAAGAAAATATACCAAACACCATAAAATTACTTTTAATATGTTTTGTAGTAATTTAAATTGATTTTTTCTATTAAAATAACATGGTTAAAGTTACAGTATCAAAGATGTTCTTATTTATTACATTATATTTCAACCTTCAGATACTGAAAAAATTAATACTTTAATAACCTATCTGGAAGATTTTGAGTGTCATCAATAAGTTATCGAGGTTGATCATTTTTGCACTTCTATTCGGGTTTAAACTTTGTTTCTTGATACTTTTTTTTCAAGATTTTACAGCAAAATATTGCCAAAGTGCTATTACGTAAATCAATACAATGTAAATTTGTAGATAACATGTTTATCATGACTGAAAAATTATGGATTCTATACGTCAAACAAACAAGAATTATCACGCAGAGGAGTTTATATAAGTTAAAAACTGCTATCGTGTAATTTTCTTCCATTAGTGTGTTGTGACAACGAGAAAAGGTTGCCAGTTAAGATATGCACACCGTCATTTGACCATGTTTCAAAATTACCAAGCTAATGACTGTTTTTGAGGCTTTGATTGGCATAAGGAAACATTGCAATTAGTAAGAAAGAAAATAAGTAGTTGTTTCACTTTTGAGTATCTAATTGATCAAGAATAGTGTTAAATACCATAACGTAACATTTTCCTGTTACATTCTTATAACACTTTTATCAAAAAATTAATGGGTAATATTGAAAATCAATTAAGTGAGCTTTAGCCATGCATGTAGCAATAAATTTGTAACTATTGATTAAAGCGATTGTACTTGCTAGCGTATGCTAAAACTTGATTAGACCATCATTAGATCAACTTACGTTGAAAAATATGTCATATTGATTTTTGCTGATTCACAAGGATGCTAAAGAGCAAAGAAAAAAGTACATAAATCTTATTGATTTAAAGTGTTTAAAAGAATATTTTATAAACTAAATTACAATATATAATACATAATCTTAATTTCAGACTTAACATTAAGAATTAAATTTGAAACCATCTATACGTACAAAAATAAATTAGTTTTATTGTATTCTAAATAAGTTGATAGTTAAATAAAGGAATTTTAATAAATCATATAGGGTTCTTGTTGTTTTATTAGTGGTAGAATAGACAGTTCGTAATAGTTATTTTCGATATAAAATAAATACATATGATAGAAGCTAAAAACTGAGAGGAAACACTTGCCTACTTTCTACACTCGTGTGCAAAACTTAAGCAACAGGTGGTTTTCTGCCATAACTCAGCGAGAAATCATCTGAGGGACATGAAATTCAGACATGAGACACATCATTTTGTACTTGCAGGGTGACGAAAACATAGTTACACAAAAATGAATACAATGCATACAGTATGGAATCAAACAAAAATAGGCTTTATTGAACTCACAGTATCCCTGCATAAGATCATCTGGCCAGGAGGAACAATAACAAACAGATGCTCCTTAGTATGGAATATGCCCTCCCCTTACTGAAATGGTTGCTTCGCACCGTCTCCTCAGCACCAGATTGTCCAGCAGTTCTTGCGGTAAGAGCTTATACATAATTCGACAATTATACTCTGAGACATACACACATACATAATTTATTTATATTACATATTTTATAACTAGAAATGAACCATAAAACAGCCATATCATTTTTTTTAACAAGTACTTTGTTTTAGTTTTACAGTAGATTAAGTAATAATATTAAATGGGTGCTAGTTATTTCTTAATTATTCTCCTGTTCCAAATGAACTATTAGGTTATCAAATAAATGTCTGAGAAAACTAAAGCCTGACTATTTCCTTTATAGTTTAATTTGTATTTCTCTGTTAACTTTACCAAAATAAAGAAAAATATTTTCGTGTACAAAAAAAAATCTATGAACTGTTATGTACTATAGAATTAACAACGCAACACTTACAATTTAAATTAAAATTAAATGTATTTGGAAAAACTAATGTTTCAAATGCTGTTCTAACTAATAAAAAGAAACGATTCAACTTAATCAGTGAACTCTGATGCCATTTCAGATAATCTTGAAAGTTCCACGTGTGAAGGTCATGAAAACTATTGACCTTGTATTTGACACGATTTCTTGGAATAAATGAAAATATGTAGCTTGAGTTTTTATTATCAGAAGTGACATGACATATTTTTAAGATTGCTTTGAAATGTATTAAGCTAATTCAATGTTTTGATCGCTTATAATGACAAATAACTATTTTTCAATTTTAACTGTTTTTCACTGCAGTATAATTATTATATTTGATAATATTTGGATTTGTGTTTACTTCTTCTTAATTGTAGATTTCTATTTGCTCAAATATCAAATATTATAAGATACACATAATTAATTATCTTGCGAACTACAAGTTATGCAAGTCAGCAGAAATGTAAAGATATTGCTTAAAATATATTCAGCTTGTGCTCATCGGTACTATTATATGAGGTAACTTTAAAGACATTCATTAAAATTTTTATGATTTGTTAAAATATTACTGCAAAAATATTGCAGAAAATCACTCGACAAGTAAAATATGATCGTATTATGTTTTCAATTGCCTATTTGAAGGAACATACGTGAACTGACACATTATGCCTCTGAAACGACATATACTCTCAGCATGATAGATTTCGACTGAATTGGTTAGTTTCCATATAAAATAACAATGCTTTTCCCAACAAGTTTGCCATGGATTGCTGTATATACAGCAATATTGAAATTTCAAATGAATAAAATCCCATTTATATAATCTTATAAATGCATGTAAACAACGAATCTAAATTAATTCAGGAACAGCAGTCTCTTGTCATTTAATTATCTTGGTGTGGACACTCTTAAAACTAAGTCAAAATTTGTAAAATAACTATTTTCATTTCCCATTTTTAATTAGATATCTTTAGGAAATACAATTGCTTTTTTATGAGGGACAATTTTATTCGCGAAATATTTAGAATTAATTGGAACTCTTCCTCGGAATTTTTAAAAAAAGTATATATATATATAAAAGCCTGCTAATTTAGATTTTCCTCGTCCTGTGGTCATAGTGTTTTTTTATCTTCTGATTGACACTTGTCTGTATGCCTATGTATATAAAATTTGACATGAAGTCTCTGTGTGCACTCTTTGTACTTCTGCAACCTACAACTATATATATATATGGTTGTAGAGTGTAAGTAATTCTATGGTTGTAGGTTGCAGAGGTACAAAGCGTGCACACAGAGTCTTTATGTCAAATTTTATATATATAGCCATTCAGACAAGTGTCAATCAAAAGATATAAAAAAAAACACTACAAACTACAGGACGAGGAAAATCTAAATTAGCAGGCTAGATTAAGACACTTATTGGCATTATCTTTAGTTTCATTTGATTGATAGGAGGAAAACTTCTTAAATTTTAATTTAATTAAAAGTTTTGCAGAGTTAAAAGTCATATGATTAAAAGGTTTTTTTTTTTTCTAATGGTGGCGCACTGGGTGGTTGACCCGCCGCACACAACAAGGCCAGAAACTTTAGCGTTACCCGGTGGGCATTTGTGAACCAAGTCGTGGAACGAAGCCCACATCGCGTCACCACACACCCGTTTATAAGACGGACCACATTCATGCATCATCTCAGAAGAAGAAAGGACACAGGGAGAAAGAAACGTCTATTCCCAAACAGGAATTCGAACCCGCGACCAACAGCCAGGAGTCAGGAGCGCTAACCACTTTGCAAACTTGAGATCGGCCGGTTATACGATTAAAAGTAGTTTGTAGAATAATTGTTTCTATCTTCACCAGAAAAGCAGTTATTTTGTTTTCTCGATACCACAATGAGCTGTAATTCACCGTAGGACAATTAAACCAGTCAGAGTGTTCAGAATCTTCCAGCGATTGTAAATTCATTCAGAAGTACAGAATTTATTTATGAAGACTACCTTCAAAATGACTTTGCTACCAGACAGCTTGACGGCTTGAAGCAAATTATTCTTCCATTCGTTTAATTGTTTTATAATAATAAATATAATTTCAATGGTGTAACGTGACCGGCCTCTCTATGCTGTTCTCTGATTAATACAAAAATCTGTCACAGCATATCTTTTCTTCATAACTAGGCTAATTATTATAGAGTAAACATAAGCTTAATGATAGAAAATCTTCATACAGTTTAACTGCGAACCTAAAATAAATTATCCAATTTTTTTCTAAAATACTAATTCTTTATACAACTCTTTGAGGTCACAGTTATCTCAATCTTCGTTGCCTTAAATATGTAATTATATTAATCAGGATTTTCATGGCAAATTATTTGAAAGGAATAACGTTTATACATATATACATGCTGATGGATTTTATGGCCGTTTATACATATATACAAGGCTGTCACATGAGAATATATTTGAATTGGAAAAAGTAAATTATATCACTTTAAAATTTTATGCCTTAAAAAGATTTTATATGTAATAAGATTTTAAACAAGCCACTTAACCTGTCTAGTGGTTAACTAGACAGGTTAAGTGGTTTGTAACTGACTACGGATGGGGAGAATCTGGGTTCGAATCCCGGCTCGGGCATGTATGTACTTTCTCCTTCTCTCTCTCTGTGTTTCTTATCCTTTCCTCAGACGATGTATAAATGTGGCCCTCCCTATAAACGGGTTTTGTGGCGTGGGTGATGCTACTCGTTCCTCCGTGACTTGGTTTACAGGTGCCCACTGAATAACGATAAAATGAGTAGCAGTTTCCTGTCTTGTTGCGGCGAATGGGCTAATGTACTTACTTGCTCAATGGTGCCTGCCATTAGAAATTTAAAAAAATAAGATTTTAAACAAAAAAAAATAGTAAAGTTGTTTATATTAATCACATGCTTAAAGATGTTTTATTAATAGAAGCCAAATGCGCATTGAAAAATGTGCTTACGTGACATAAAACACATAAAAACTGATTTTACTATTAGGAATAGCACTAATATTTATCGTAGATGAGGATTAGTACATTCAGCGAGGTTCAAATAATTCTTATCTAAAATTTATAAAAAAATAAGCTTCAGAAGTTGTACTTGATGATGGATATATGTCAGCTGAAAGATAAAATATAAGAAAGAATGAAGAATAAAAATCATTGATAAGGATTTACTTTACTCCTTAATAGATAAGATTTCAGTAGAAAGTATGTTATTAGTATGAATCCATTCATGAAAAATGAAAACTTTTTCAAGATATACATTAAAATATAATAAGAAGATTATAATAACAGAAGAACTATGTTCAAAATTATGCAAAACAAAAGTTTAAAATGAAATGTGTGCATGTTTGTCTAAACATATGTCAATTCGATTAAAGTAAGGATGTTTTAGAAATTTATATTTCGCATGTTTAATGAATATATATAATTAAAAGTTTCCATTAAAAAAACTCAATAAAGTCAAATAAATCGGAATAAATCTAGCAGTAATAATAATGAGAAAAATATATATTTCAGCACAATTGATATACTTGACCTTGCTTCTTATTAATATTCAGTATTATTTTTGTTTTTCTACAATGTTTAAGCTAATGTTATTGCTACTAATTAACAAGTAACAATTAGATTTAATATATTTAACTGACAACTTGCCTCCAAAAACCGGGATTTTGTTCCTAATTTGCAAATGAATAAATGTTTAAACTCCAAATTTAGATGACAGATGCTCAAAAGAGTATTAATTGTCGCATAGAAGTTTCCATAAGAAAAACTTGTAAATAATTTAAAACAATTTTTCTGTGAAAAGTAATTTTGCTGGAAAAGTCCATTCTTGAAAAGAAAAAATAATTAGTTTTATGTTATAAAATTTCATAAAAAAATAACTACACTATTGGCCATTAAAATTGCTACACCTAGAAGGCGACATGTTACAGACGTGAAATTTATACGAAAGGAAGAAGGTGCTGTGATATGCAAATGATTAGCTTTTCAGCGCATTCAGACAAAGCAGGCGCCAGTAGCGAAACCTACATTGTGTTTAAACGAGGAAATTGTTCAGCCGGTTCCTCATACACAAATTGCATTTGAACGTTGTTGCCAGGTGAAAAGTTGTTGTGATGCCTCGTGTAAGAAGGAGAAATACGTACCAGCACGTTTCTGATTTTGATAAAGGTCGAATTGTAGCGTACCGGGATTGCGGTTTATCTTATCGCAGTATTGCTGCTCGCGTCGGTCGATATCCAATGACTGTTAGCAGAATATGGAATCGATGGGTTCAGGATGGTAATACGGAACGCCATGCGGGATCTCAACGGCCACCTATCACTAGCAGCCGAGAAGACAGGCATATTATCCGCATGGCCGTAATGGATCGTGCAACCACGTCACGAGCAGTGAGTCAAAAAACGAGGTCTTTTGGAAGACAACAAGTGTCTGCTCGAACAGTTCGACGACTTTTGCAGCAGCATGGACTCTCAGCTCGGAGACCATGGCTGCGGCTTCCATTAACGCTGAGTCATAGACAAGAGCGCCTTCAATGGTGTGATCAATGACGAACCTGGGTGCACGAATGGCGTGACGTCATCTTTTCAGATTAATACAGGTTCTGTGTACAGCATCATGATGGTCGCATCCGTGTTTGGCAGCATCATGGTGAACGCACACTGGCACCGTGCATTTGTCATCGTCATACTGGCCCATCCCCTGGTGTGATGGTATGGGGTGCCATTGGATACACGTCTCGGTCACTTCTTGTTCACATTGACGGTGCTTTGAACAGTGCACGTTACATTTCTGGTGTGTTACGACTCGTGGCTCTACCCTTTATTCGAGCCCTGCGAAACCCTACGTTTCAGCAGGATAATGCCCGACCGCATGTTGCCGGTATTGTACGGACCTTCCTTGATACGGAACATGTTCGGCTGTTGCCCTGGCCAGCACGTTTTCCAGATCTTTCACCAATAGAAAACGTCTGGTCAATGGTTGCCGAGTGACTGGCTTGTCACCAAACGCCAGTCACTACGGTTGATGAACTGTGGCATCGTGTTGAAGCTGCATGGGCATCTGTACCCGTACATGCAATCCAATCTCTGTTTGACTCAATGCTTAGGCGTTTAACTGCTGTTATTACTGCCAGAGGTGTTTGTTCTGGGTACTGATTTCTCAGGATCTATCCAGCCAAATGTTTTGAAATTTTAATCACTTGTTATTTCTAGTATAATATATTTGTCCAATAAATATCATTTTGTTATCTGCATTTCTTCCTGGTGTAGCAATTTTAATGGCCAGTAGTGTAAAAACGTTTTAATATGGGATACGTCCACCTGTAGCTTGAATGAATGTGCAACTTTGATTTTCCATGCTGTCAATTAAGCTTTTGGTTTTTGAAATGGGAAGTGAAGACCAAACATGAATTAAGCTGTTTTCCAGGTCTAATACGGACCTTGGAGGAGGACTTAGAGCATCAACCTGTCTTTCAAGATTGACCCACAAATGCTGTTTGGGATTCAGGTATGGAGTTCGAGCTAACCATTCCATTCGCTTCAAATCGAGAACCTTAATTTATTTCTTAACAACTACTCTATGAAATCATGCGTTATCGTCCATCAGAATGAAAAATTGCTAGTAGCACGTGCATTTGGGCGGACATATTAATCAAGGATCTCATCCCGTTATTTCATACTTGTCACAGTTCCTCCATGGAACATATGCAGGTCAGTGTGACTATAAAGTGAGATCCCTGCCCAAACCATTATTCTACCATCACGGTGACTGTGTCTTTCCACAATGTTGGATTGATGGCATCTGGTGCTTTGTTCCCTGCAGATCAGAAAACGTCATCTTCCGCGTGAAACTGGACTAATTTATAAAAATATAGAAACACATTTCGATCTAATCCAAAAAACGTGTTCTCTTGAAAAATATATGCGGGCCTTCTCTGTCATTCCAGTTGTATGGACCCAAACACGCACGCATCTGGTCGCCTTACATAAATACCTGTATGGATATGATGCCTTTACACCGTACTAGTGGATATTCTTTTCTCTGGTGTTGCAGAATGGTCTATAACAAGTAACGTTTCAGAAATCCTTCTTCTCTTTCTGGTTAAAAAAACTATAAAGTGGTCTTCTGCAAGTGTTGTAGTCGTGGTCAGTCTCGCATATGTCTTCAAAAGACATTTAATAACCATATGTGTGATATTCTATCGTTACTTGGATTAAGTTATTTTGTAAGATCAATAAAAATTATCACAATTTTATTGACCTTACAAAATATCAGACAAAAATATTACCATTGTTTCATTATTCAATTTATTTAATTCGCTTGCATTGGAAATATTAAAGAGTACTGTTGTATATTATGGAGATTTGGTGATATATATCTTTAAATAAAATAAATTTCATTATAATATGAATCCTTTTTTTCACTATAAATAGCTTAAACACATATTTTACCGAATAATTTACTCTAACAATTATTCAACTTTTAGATTAGTAATAAGTTAAAAGGCAATAACTTAATATTAATTAATTATAATATTCTTCTATACAACATGTAAATAAAACACATTTATTTACAACTAAAAATCGAAATATATTTCTCTTAGTACAAGTGATTATAATTATAATGTCCCTATAGATCACTGTACAGAAACATAATTCTTCTATTAACATTTAAAAAGTTATGCCTTTCAAAAGATGTATAAATGAATTGAAGAGAAAATGTAATTACTGATAAGGGGAAATGTGCCATTTTTAAAAATTTCTGGTAAAAAAAATAAATGAATAAAATATTCATATGTTTGATATTAATTATTTTTTGATAATTATACACATTTGATACGGAATCTAACCATTGTCATAAGTACTCAAACATCAATTTTATCAATGCATCTTAGCTATTTAAATAGAAAAGAAGAAGTAAAATTATTGTAAAAAGGGGAAATATTTGCAGAGTTATACGAGCGGAGTTGAAAAAACAATTCTAGCTTTATAATTATCGTGTTATGCATTTCGTCATAATTGATGTTTCATGAAGAAACGCATATGCACAATGATGTCTTCAAATCTTAAAATTTTAAATCCTCACCCATTAAAATAACCATTTTAATAACCACAGAGTTAAAAGTTACTATGATTTACACATTTAATAGACAAGAAGGCCTATAATGATTAAAATATGCAATTATTTTTCAAAAATGTTTTGATGATTATTTTCCGAAATGATGTCATAAAAACGGTTGAAAATTATACAAATGTTAGAAGATGCTCCAAATAATTTCATGATAGACAAGAAGGTTTCTTTTTATTGTATCTCAGGACAACACATTCCTTTTAACATTTCTAACATTCTTTTAAAGTTTAAAACAAAATAACCTAATCATAATGATTTTACTTTGATGGATATGTAATTACGTTTGTTTGCATATCCATAACAGGCTATGTTTTGAACAATTCTTTAATCGATATGAATGAATTCTTTTATAAAAAAATTAAAATAAATCAAAATTATTTTTATAAACACAAAATAGGCGATAAATTTTTCAAATGTTGGAAAATTTTCAGGTGTTATAATTTTGGATTTTTTAGTTTACTTTATGCATAGATTGTTTACTTTATTATTTTACAATACGTTTCAAAGCAAATCCTCATGTCAAATTATGAAAATTATAGATTTCAAATAAAATGTTTCATGGATATCTATATCAGAATCGTATAAATCTGTATAAGCACTATGTTGATGTTACTTATGACATTTGGTGAAGCCAAGCCCACCCGTCTGGGACTGGGCGAACGAAATTAGATAGAGCATCTTCCGTTTTTGAACAGATTCCCCCTCCCGTATAAGGGTGTAAGTATGATTTAAACTCATAGATGGCAGCACCATCTGGGTCTTCCAATTTAAAGATAGGAAGCCATACAAGACCCAAGCCTGGCTCCTAACACTCCCAGAGGTATTAATTTGGAATGGAAAAATGGAAAACATATTTTACGTGCCCTAGTGGCAATTAGAAAACATAGCTGTCTTTATTTAGCTGGGAATCCAACCCACAACCTGGCGATTGCGAGACTGACACCCTAATCAACTAGACTACAACGGCTAAAGTAAGATATTATAAGTTATATTAATGTTTTCTACACTTGTGCATCATTTCTAAAGGAAAAAATTTTTCTTGGGAAAAAACAAGTTGCTTAGTTTACTTTCGTTTCCGGCCTCATTGTTTCAGTAATAGCTGCTGCTGTATTTTCACTTATTTGCTTTGTCACAGATTTTTATTTCAACGAAACATTTGACTGAAAATATTTTCAATTTATTGAAAACATTGAAATATTTACATATCCTACTTCAAATATTATCAGATCATCGTAAATTATGCTTTTAAACGTTAAAGGCAAAGAAAGGTATTCAAAGTCTTTTCGAGATTCTAGTAATACTCTTTATTCCAAAAAGATGAAAAATTAGGCAAAGAAATACCTATAATTATCTACGAATATTTTGACATGTATTCATAAGTATTGTTTTCTAAACAATTTGCATAAATCAGCCTCTTGTTTTATTGATTCCGAATTAAAAACTACTCAAATGTTTGCTTAAAATTTACGGTCGAGGCACAGAAAGCAGACAATTGGGATAATCACTCACGATTAATAAAAAATATATTACTGCTGTTGAAATCTTTTTATTGAATTATTTTTATTAGAGATTGTTTGCAACTGTATTCTCTTATTAAGCAATTTCGGAACTGCATTATTTCCCACAACTTTTAGAAATGTATACCAGCAAATGGAATTTCACATTTCTTAAGTTTTGAAATTCACACGAAGTTACCGAATGCTATCGTAAGCTCTATTATTATACTTTAAATAAAGGTATTTTAATTAAAACAACACGATACGTTTTATTTTCTACAGTATACTTAAGTAAAAAGAAACTTACATGTGCTTACAAACGTTTTACACGGAGATGGTTCTCGTAGAGGTGTACAAAGTTTGATCTTGTGAAATATTATTTCAAAGGGAACATCCAACATAATGCAGGAAAAGTTTTAAGCTAAATATTTCATTACACAACTTTCTATTTATTCAGAAGAAAATATTATAGATGTGCAAATGAAGAACACATTTATAACAAAATAGAATTGATGATATATTAATTAACTTAAAGAAGAGATAGATTAATTTAATATACTATTATATTTATCAATTTATCATAAAAATGTTTTTACTTAAGAAACGGAATGTTATTGTTAAGTATTAACTATTTAATCATATTTCTAAAAGTATTTGAACCTAAATGTAATGTATATATATTTCAACAACAAAAATCATTTTTCAAGATAAATGTTAAATTTAATATTTAATATAAAGTTAGCTCTGTTTTAATCTTTTAAACGAATTAAAACTTCTCAGGAAATAATAAACTTTTCAGATTTACGTGAATAATTCATAGCAAAAAGAAACCATCAAAACTTTTTTTATTAACAAATTTTTTTATAATTTTTTATAAGAGTCAATTTAAAGTTGTACGCAGACATAGTTAACAAGGCAGCTTATCAATTACAATCTTGTAGAGAAACACATAGAAATTCTTTTTTTAATTTAGAAATATGAAAAGTGCAGTTAAAAAGCTAGATTATTCGTAACTTGTTGCTCATAATAAACCAAAGATGCACAAGAAAAGGTTAAGTAATTCCTTTCATCAAGCTTGAGATTCACTTGAGCCTTCTGCTGTATGTCTCACAATAATCCCATCGGTTAGTCTCACTAGAAGAATAAAAATTAATGGTTACTCCACGATATTTATTAATATTTTTGATGTCCTAATGCTTCTTATTCTTAGTTAAATAGGTTGTAGATATCATACAAGACATTTCTGGACATAGCATGATATATGATATACTGGTGTTCAAAATTTAAGTCAACAGGTGTATCTCTTCTTAGGATAATTTTATGAGCAATCATCTGAGAGGTACGAAATTCTGAAATAAGTCTCTTGAGTTTCATAAATAAGAGATTGACAATTGCCAACAGTTCAAATACAAAATGCTGAGACAGCATTTTGTGTTTAAGCGGTTGGCAATTGTGTAAATCTTCGGTCGCATTGTTATAAGAGTGATATATATTCTGATTTGATAATAAATATTAACTTGGCCATCAACAAGCATAAAAATAACTATACAAGATGTACTTACCTGCATATCAGAGAATGTGTGTGGAAGGTAAATGGCCGAGTTGGTCGATGTTATTATTAATGTATTTCTTCTAAATTTAATTTTAAAAAAATGTTTTAAATAAATATTATTTCTTTACATAAAATGTTTGTTAGATTCATTTTAGAACACTTATTTCTACATTTACTTACCTAATTCTAATGCGTATATATTCTGCACATCTTAACACTGACATAAAAGTATAGTTGTGAAAAATTGAATTGGATGCATACACTATGGAATCAAAGAAAATAGGGTTTATTGAACACATATTATCATTACACATGATTGTCTGTTCAAGGAAAAGAGCAACAAGAAATTATTACTTAGCATGAGACACGCTTTTCCCATATGGCAATGGTTGCTTTACACCGTTTCACCATACTCAGGATCAGATTGTTTAAAATGCACTTGAGGTAATAGTGTTCATTCCTCAATCAATTGTTAGGAATTCCAAGAAGGATGTATTCAGGCCACAAGGTACATTCCCAAAGTATATATACATATCTATGCTTTCCAGTAGTTGCTAAAAGATGGAGTATACTGCGACGGGGAATTGTTATCCACAAAAACGAAGTTTTCTGTAATGACATCTTGGAACAAACGCCCCTGTGATAGGATAATTTCCTTACAATAGATCTCTGATTACAGAACCTCTGTCAAAAACGAGCAGCTTAGTCCACCAGTACAACATAATGTCTCATAAGGCTAGAATTACATAATCATCATAATAGTCTTTTCCCCTGGTGTTACTGGGATGAAACTGTGTCCCAACTACTCTCTAAATCAACTATCGCTGAGAATAGCTTCTGTCACTGAAATTACTCCCATCTGTAAAAAGTATGCGATTGATTCCCCAAATAAGATGTCCATTGTGAGATTCTTCTATCACTCTAATGGATGGAACTGTTAGCCAACTTTCAAAGAGCTGTCAACATGGTGAGTGAATAGGTCACTTTTCGTGAGGTTGTTGTGCACAGTTGCCAAACAATACTACTTGCTGGCTGGTTTCAAGCTTTTTCACTTGCAGAGCAATATAGCAATCACCCAGTTGTTTTCCTGGTGTAACCTTCACAAATCTAACAGATGTTCCTATGACTAGTGCATGATATATCTGTTGACACCGAACTCTTCAGCTACATTGGTCTCTATACGTCTCACCACATCACGATTCCTCCCTGTCTTAAATTATTCAGGTGATTTCTTTTAAACATATTTCCCTTACACTTTCAGCAAATATCTTTAAATGCGTCTGCTTTCTTTTTATTGCAGTCTTGAGCTTAGATTACCGACCGCACTTATATTGCGTACTCTCACGTCATCTTTAAGTTTTGTTCCCGACGTTCGCCCACGCATAACCTTTCTACTGAATTGATTGTTCCCTGTACTGATCGTAAGAGCCTCTTTTCTGCAGTTTCACGGCAATTACGAAATGTAATGACAATACTAAAATGTGCGTGACACATAGACATAGATAATTAAAATATGATTTTAGTGGTGTGTTTAGACACGATTAGGACCATTATCATTTACTACATATTTATGTTTGAGAAATTAATTTATTAAGATCCACAATAAATCAGTTTTCCCTCTAAAAAATATTTCAACTGATAATTCAGGGATTTGTTGTCATCGACAGCACATGCAACAATATTTTTGAGAGATGTATTCAATTGTACACAAAATTTTAATAGTACTAAAAATAAGTGATGTGAAATTATGTCAAATTAATTTCTTTACAATCTTATCTGCATAATACTGAAATGTGTGAAACAGTAAGCGATGCTGAGAATATTAAGAAATAGTGATTTCTTGATCTTAAGAACCAATGTGTTAATAATTGTGAAATAAAATATAAATATTGCTAATTCTATGAGCAAATTTAAGTGTGTTACTTTGGTAGTACAACAAAAAGAAATTTAACAACATTTTCTATGGTTGTTATCTAATGTTTAAATGACTTAACACAAAGTTATTATTTATTGTGCCAATTTCCTAACAGTACTAAATTTCCCTATATGCTTAATATTCTTACTTATATTGAAAAATCCATCTCAATTTTTTTTCTTTAAATTCTTTTGCAGAATGAGCATATAACTACAAAAACCAAAGATTTTTTTAATAAACATCAAAGTTTAAAATCAGTTATCAAGAGAAAAACATAAAGAGGGAATGATTTGGCCGATATAAATGCATATTATTTTTGTTTATGCTTATGGATTTTGATTTTATTTGTTTATATAGTGTATAATCGCAGATTATATGAATGTTGATAAAATTCTACAGACTTTTCAGGACTAATTTTGAGGAATTGGCGTCTAATTATCTTGTGGAGAAAGTCCAATACCGACAGGTTATCATTACTTCTATTTCTCTTATTTCACCTGCTACAACTATCGATGAACAAATACAAAATCAGATATGTAGTAAAATAACATGCTTCTGCGTATATGCTTTAGATAGGAAATTCAAAACAGATACACTAGAGAAATTTTAAAAACAAATGTGATTGATGTAAGCCGATTTCTTCAAAACATGAAGATTATTTGTTAAGGAAATACTCTTGGCTTTTCAAATATTAATTATAATTAAAATAATAATATAACTAGATAAGTAGTTTGTTAAAGTGATTGTATGTTACAGATAATAAAACTTTAGAGAAAATTATTTAAAATAAGACAATCCGCTAGATTCGTAAGTCGAGTCAAAATATTTGTGAGAATTTAGTTTTGTTTTAGATATTTCCATAAATGTTTCATTCAAACAATGAATTTAAAAAACTTCTTAAAATTCGCATTATATGAAGGTTTTAAAAATAAAAAATATAAAAGATAATCTAAAGAGATTCGAAAAAACGACAGACATTCAAAATTTTAAATAATATAAAGGAGACATTTTTATCATTAAAGTGTTAAATAGGAATAACAATATAAGGAAATAATCCATATGGGGAATTTATACTTCTGTTTATATATATATATATATATATATATATATATATATATATATATATATATATATATATAGTTATCCATTATTTTTTCGGTAGACGTCTGTAGTGATCGCTATCTCGTGAGGTATCTATCATACAATTTCAAATTTATGCTCATTGGAAAGGTGACATTTGACACTAAAATACTCTCTTGCGGTTTTTTGTTTGATTAATTCAGTTATGAGTACAAGGTTTTAGAAATAGAAGACAACAAACAGAAAATTCGATACATTTTAGTTTTTCTTTTATAATGGCGAAAATGCTAACCAGGTGGCTAAAATTGTGAAAGGTGTTTATCGTCCTATATAAGAGTGTAACAACCAGTTAGCTACAATTTTTGTTTCGTCGATTCCGCTTGGGTATTTGGATGCTAAAGATGCACCTCGCATGGATGCAACATCGTCGAGAATGTCTATAAAATATCAAAAATTATCAAACTTGACATCATGTCAGCAGCTTCGCACAAGACCTAAAAATCTACATTAAAACTGTTTTAAATCTTTTTACAAAGCGAATCTGAAAGAAGTTACAAAAAGTTCACGTAAAAATAATGGATTTCTTTTTCCCCAAACTAATATATAACTAATAAAAAGCCAGGCCATATACAACTAAACTAGGAATTTCTCGACCTACTTTTCTAATATTAGTGAAAAAGTTCTATTTTGTCTTCTAAATATAAGTTTCTTGTATATAAATGTTTGTCTCATTTAATTTATCATTCATCAAGAACTTAACATATTTCAATATAAGAGGTAGTGTGAGTAAACTTTAAAAAAAATAAATATTTATTTTTTATTTCATTCACAGTCAAAGCAACAAGAATCAAGGTGAACAACCTTTTCTAGATAATTCATCTCATGCCATTATCCAAAGTTCGCGAAATTACTATAACAATTTTTTTTAACTTACGACGAGACATAAATCATCTTCGATAAGATAATTTCTGTGAATTAGTCTGATTCTTCATTCATCTAATATTTTTGAAAAAATAAAATGCCTTACTTTGTTTTGTGGTAAAGAATTTAAAATGAAGTTACAGAATTTGGAAATTAATTTCTTTTTATATAATTAAGATTATGGGTTTAACAATAACTTTTTATAAATAAATTTTTATTTATAATTTGAATTTATTTATAATTAATATTTTATAAATAAATTCTATTTTAAAAATTATTGTAAAGAGAAAAGAAAATGTAGCGTTACGAATTCCCCAAAATTTAAAATACGGAGTAACAAATCTGAAAATCCACATTTCAGAACTTCAGAAGTAATGTTCCTCATATATTAATCTCTATTTTTGATCAATATAAAGTTTCCCAACACTTCTTTTATAGAATATATTTATTTCCTAATGATTTTAATTCTCCTCAACTTTTTCAATTCATATTTCTAATGTTTTCCTGATACTTAATTCTCCTAAATGAAACATTATTCAAAAGCAGTAAATGTTAAGTGAATAAATGCCTTTTGTAATATGAGAGTCACTCTGAAATTTTTCAGATGCATCTAGATATTTTAAGTTATACTTTTTAAATTATTAGAATGTTTAAATTAATCTCTCCCTGTATCAATGCACTACTGAAGGCGAATTTTCTAAAGAATAAATGACTTAAATCATTTATTTCTTGGACTCAAAGAAAAAATATATTTATGGAATAGACGCTTATTTAACCAATTCGTGGGGAGTGATAAAATAGTTCTCAAAGTCAAATATTTGCAAAATAGAAAATAAAGGCTTAAACTTAAGCCATTTGTTTTTACAAACTGCACTTTTTTCTGTATAAAGAAAGTACTGCAAGAAAAAAGTGTTAAGTGAGCACTGTATTATAAACACACATGCAGAATAATATTTATATTTAAAAAAAAATTTTTTTTTTTAAAATAAACTTTTAAATTTTTTTATTTTTTTTATTTTTTATTTATTTATTTATTATTTTTTTTTTTTTGATGAATAGCAATGAAGCAAAGTAATCTTATTTTTTTTATGCTTCAAATTTTTTTATCTAAAAAATTAAAGTTCTTATTTTTTTATGCTTTTTTATGTTCTCAATCATTTAAACTTCTGATACTTTTTAAATACAAATTTCATCTGAGTCTCCTAAGTCCTGAAATGGAAATTTCAGTCTGCAGTGGTTTTTTTGACGAAGTTCTAGTATATTAACTCAAATCGCAAAACGTAAGTTAAATTTAATAACCATCTTCTCTTATGGTGATTTTTTGATAAAACATGCATAAAAATTTTAATAAAACTTAAAAATAACAAGTTCACAACGCCTAAAGTATCTATTTTACAAGATATTTTAGGTGCTGTGATTCTATGCCATTGATAGTCTATTGATAATTATAATTACTCCTTGAAAAATATCATACGATATTCGCGTTTAAAGCTGCTGTAATTATTCTCTAATACAGACGTTATAAAACAATAATAAAACATCGAACTAGAATAAAAATACCAAGCTAAGTTTCTAAACTCTTAAATAAAAATAAAAGAAATCAAATGATAAAAATGAATTGCAAAAGGAAGATGCGTGAAAGGAAATTCACAAAAAAAGATACTTCAAAATTTTAGTTCATAAATAAGAATTTAAAATATCATTGTTATATTATTATATGTTAGGGAACAACCTGTTAGTTCATAAAATCATGAGTGTTTGTAAGAAGTTCGTAAAAGTGAACATCTACTGTTGACACACTAATCCCATCTTCGTAATGAAAACAATGTTTGCACAAGCTATTTACAAGATTAAAAATTCAAGTTAGATCAAATGAATTAGCAATGGTATATTACTTGAAAATGTTTTTAAGTTCAACACACTCAATTGCCTATTTCATGAATGACAAGATGCTTTATTATGGCAGATCACGTGTTTTTCACATTCTCTTCTTGAAGAATTCTTGGAAGACATTTAGAAAGGTACAAGTTTACTGTGATAATGTCCCGTGCTTTCATCTTGACAGCTTTCATCACTTCTGAGAAAATATCATACATTATATATTTTAAGGTATATTTTCTCTTATCATATTATTGGCTAGGATCATTCTCAAAGACTCGTACTTTAATTTCATGACGTGCTGGAATTAAAAAAAAATATTTGTACATTTCTTCACCAATTATGATATTAGAAATGAGAACATTAAAACCACCATAATTTAATATTCTCAGTCTCGTGCCTTGAGAATATTAAAAGTATTTTCTAACTGATTTTGAGCATGCTGTTTTTTTTTTTTTTTTTGTGCTTAGTTATGAGAAACCCAGCAGAAAAGGTGTATTTTCCAATGCAATTTTTCATAAATTTTTTTTATGTGAACCATTATTAAATTCCTTTTGTATAACTTGGTAGGCATGAAGATTATTATTTAATATTTTTATTATGAGAGATATATTATATAAAATTACTAATTTCTTTTTGTAATCAACTTTAATTCCTGTATCCTTTGATTCAAAAAAGAAACTACTAAAATAAGTCATTTTAACACGGTAGTACAAAATGCACCTTCATTTAAATATGATATAAGCGTAATGTATTCTCCTTTAGTTAAACCCCCTTTGAAATCAGAGATGCAAATAATTACATCTGAAATATGTACTGTTGATAAATTTAGACATAACTTATTTTTGACTACTAAATTTACTATTAGGAAAATATATGAATAATATATTTTGAGTTTAATATTTAATTTATTTATTAATTCCTTTTTGATATTTTATGTAATTATTGTCTTTATTTTTGATAATAAGTTCTATAAAATAGTTTTCTTATCTAAATTAAAAGCAATTAATTACGTAATATATATATATATATATAGTTAAATGTCAAAATTTTTAAGAAAACATTGGCTTTGAAACTTATTTGTTAATATAAGCAATATTCATTTGCAATAAAACAATCTTAACAATCTTAAATAAATATTATATAAACTCTACTAACATAACATAAATCTGTACATTTTAACTGAATTATCATTTATTTTAAAATGATATTTGTGCTTAATGGTTGTTATTTGTAATGATTATGAAATTTGTACATGGAAATATTGCAGTTAAGCGTCAACTTTAAATGAATTGTAATAAAAGAATGTTAAAATTTCGCTTTAAATATTTAAAGTTGGTTGAGTATATGCATTATATAAAACTAGGAGAGTACTTTATACCTTTAAATGTCAGATGTATAAATGATGTATTTATGCCAGATCCTTCTTAACCAATTACAGAAGTCTTTTTTTTTTGTATTAAATATGTGACCAAAGTATACAACAGCAATCGAATCTTACTGAAGAAATTAAATATTAATAACACTGTGACTATACTTATTTGAAAGTGTTCCACATTTTTCTTTTCTACTCAAAACTTATAGTGATGTTGCTATGTCACAATAAAATTTCATTTTTATATATATTTGCAAATAACATTATCGCTTATTAATTATCATTTTACTGTCCTTTCGGATTGAAATAGTGAAATTTGATGAATAAATAAGGTAAATAATACATATACTGTAAACCAAATAAAATGAATATATATATTAGCCAAAGGAAAAGAATTTATTTGAAATCAATAGCCCATATTTGTGATGTTCCCATATTCTTGATGGAACACAAATCGATTCAAATGATATCATAATTGAAATTACCCAAATTACTTGACAAAGATCAGTATTCTAATAGTGTTCTTAGAACATTAATTTCTTCAAAATACTTCTGAAATAAAATTTTTAAAAAGTTTTTTAATCATCAAAAAGTATAAAATAGTAAAATGATAAATTTTTTGTATTATCCATCCTTCTTGTTGGAAAAATCATGTGACTTTAATTATTTCCATTAATGATTTTATATCATAAAATCATGTCATTTATAATGTTTAATTCTAATAACAATTTAAGTTATTAATAAAAGAGCTACTTAATAGTTTGAAAAAAAATAATCCAAAAAGTTTTAATTATTATAAAATTTGTTGAGCAAAATATGATATTACGACTAAAAATTCAAAGATCAAGGACAAATGAAAGATTTTTCTTTTTGAATCTGCGAGTAAATTCATTAAGAAATGAAAACATACTCATAAATTCCATAGAAAACTACCGAATATGGAGAAAAAAAATAAGGCAATTTACGTAAGAGGATTCATTTCAAAATAAAAATAGAAATCGATATGGCTTGTTATTCCTTCATATTGAAGAACACACTCGAGTTTTCATACAGTAGGCAGTAATAAATAATATATAAAAATAGTAATTTTCCCTGTTATTACTCTCTCTAGAAAAACTAAATAGCTTTTAAGTGCTTAAGCTTGGTTTTCGGGTCGAAGAGATAAGGAGATAACGAGGATTGACCACCTCTTGCACACTAGGGATGAGGATGATCTTTGACCCTGCTTAATCTCACCTCCACAGAGGGAGAGAGTTCATGAACATGGGTGAAGTCCATTGGATTATGTATAAAAAGAGGAGATCTGGCGACTCGACTTTGTGTTGGGCTGCATGATGATTCGCCTACTGTTCACTGTCGCTGCACTGGCAGGTGAGCACAACAGTTTCTCTGCATTTATTTAATTAATAATTAGTGAAAATTTAAAATTTGAAATCTCTATAATTTTGTCTATGTCTATCAGCCTCACAACTTTTTATAAAGTCTTCATATTTTTAACATATATTATTATCTTTTTTGTATAAACAAATAATTTTTGATTTTTATTCTTACACTTATTGGTTAGTTCTATTAAAACTGTATTTTCTCTTAAAACTGTTGAGATATAATCTGATCCTATTAAATATATAAAACATTTCCTGTGCAAATGTTAATTTTAGAGGATAAATAAAGTTAAAGGATAAATAAATATTATTATATTTTTTGTATAAACAAATAATTTTTAATTTCTATTCTTACAGTTATTGGTTAGTTCCATTAAAACTGTATTTTCTCTTAAAACTGTTGA
>JAPDSC010048586.1:103795-117383 GCA_026290005.1 Latrodectus geometricus
AAAAATAGGATGAATAGCTAATATTTTTTTTTAAATTCATAGCATTTACTTTCTGTGTTTTTAATAAGCTCATTTATCACAAATAAAGTTGTGTAATGATGCATGTTTTACCTTAATTTAAATTATTCTAATGTGTGATTATTTCATAAATAATCATTTATAATACACTTTTTTATTGTCTTGGTGTATAAAAAAAAGTTGTTTCTTGGTTGTGTATAAAAAAAAAGTAGTTGTTTTCTATTTCTTGAATAATAAATCAAAATGTGTTAAGAGTCATTTCACACACACATTTCTTAGAAATATATTTATATTATTATTTCTCAATTAAAATTGAATTTGTGAAAACAGAATTATAATGATTAAATTAAATTTTTAGCTAATGTTAATTTTATTGGATTTCAAATATTAAAATTATCAATTTTGTATAAATTAATTTTGAATTTTAATATTATATGAAACTTTATTATCTCAATCGTAATCATTCTTTACTAATAATTTTTCTTCATTTTTTTGCAGCAACAGCAACTGCCACTGGTAAGTAAATTATGCCACTTTTTATAGCTTGGCATTTAATATTTGAATACTATTATTTTATTTTAAAAATTATATTATTTAAGGAAATCTATGAATAATACTTTTCTTAACAGGTTATATAGAGGGCCGAGAATATGTGTATTCTTACAGAGGTCAACTTTACACCGGTTACCCAAGAATAAAATCACAATTTAGCGGTTACGCTTTCGATGCTAAATTAATTATTCAACCACACGATGATTATGCAGTAATCAAGGTAAAATTGTTGAAATTTTTAATTATAATTTGTGTTTAGTTTTAAATGCCATTAATTAAAATTAAAACATTTCTTAATCATTGTTATTACTAATTCTTATTAGTGTCAAATTTTTTAATTAAATTTTTTATGTATTAAAATTGCACCAATTTCTAATTTATATGTAATATGTCATTTATAGTGACATTTTACATGTCAAAGGAGATAAATGACTTTCATGAAATGAATTAATCATTTCATGAATGTCATATTTGAAATGTCATATTTAAAAATGCTTTTATGAAGCTTATTAAGAAATATTCAAGAATGTGTGTCATATTTTGAAAAATTATAGTCATTTTTTGGGAAATGTGATATTACCTTTCTTTATCCCTTTATTTAGGTTGAAAAAAAATTTGAAAATAAAATTGACTTCAAGCAATATTATGATTCATATCCTAAAAATAATATTATTTTAAAAACATACTTCCATTTTGAAAATTAATGTACAGAAATAATATACAAGAAAAATGAAGTAACTATATTTCATTTTAATAATTACTGTATATAAAATGTCAACTAGTATTTAAATGGTATACAACTTAAGAATTCTATTTATTGTACGAGAGATATTGCATTAATTAATCAATTTTCGTGGTGATATTCTCAATCAAAATAAAGATTATTCGAAATGGTTAATTTCTCTCTCTAGCTATATGGGTTATATTCTGCAATTAAATAAAAACATCCTTTTTTACCATAAGCTTTGAAATAACAATCAGTATTTATCTGCATGTGATCAATCAGTTAATTCATTTTCTTTCTCAATATAATTAAAAATAAAAATAATTGGACTAACATTTGTTTTATTGCAGGTTGATGACCCCAAGAAAACTCAATTTAATGGCGAATTCGAAAATGTTGCTACTCACCCACATACGTATGAGCCTTTACCGAGCATAGCTGCTTTCTTGACTCGTCCATTCAAAGTCTTCCGAAAGAATGGAGTTGTAAGTATTAAACTGATCGAAATTCCGGTCTCAAAATACTAAAGAAAAATATTTTATGTCCCAATTATTTTAGTTAAATAGCAAAAAATTGTCTTCAAATGAATTTAATATAATTGGAAATTATTTTAAATTGTATGTCAATTTGTAAGTACATATGTTTTCAAAACGAATCTCATTTAAACAAAAATTTAAACTTAACACAAATTTATAATAATTTCTTATTCTTAGTTTTAATATATTAAGAATGCATAATAATTGGGAATCTTTATCTATTAATCTGGATGTGTAATTTAAAAAAATAATAAATATGTTATTATAATTATTATATACTACATTTCTTAAAAAAAGTTTCTTACAAAATTCTAAGCTTATAAACCAAATTCCCATATAAAATAACTATTTTGTTTCTCGACATAGTATAATATTAAAAATTCTTTCATGCTAGTAAATATATCAATAATAAAAAATTTATACGTTTAATTAGATGAGAATAATTTTAAATAAATTTTTATCTTCTTTAATTGACGTGATTTTCCAGTTCAATTAAAGAAGATAAAAAAAAAATTTGTTTAGAATTATTCTTAACGAATTCAACGTATACAACGTAAGAGGCCTTCTTAAAGAAGATTGTCGTATCACCAGTCTCGTTACCTAAGAAGCATATATTATTACCTAACTAAGCATATATTATATTGTCTGTATTGATCTTTACTTCTATTTATAAAATACATCCTAGAAAATGATGTTAGATATTAAATGTTATAAAAAGATTTCCCAAGGATTCCAAATGTTTCAATCATTAATTTTGAGATTCTACACATTTAAAAGTTTTCATTATCTAATTAATTATTAGTTTATAAAAAAGTATGCTAAAATGGTTACTCTAATACAGTTTAGAATAATCTTTATTTAATAAAGGCAATATTTCTTTGGAAAACTGTTTATTAGATGAAGTTATTGTGAATATTGATTCTTATGTCCCTCTTATGTAGGTAACTCACTTTGAAGTTGAAAGGGGTGAGCCTATGTTCTCAGTGAATCTAAAAAGAGGCTTGGCATCACTTTTCAACCTGAACTTCGAGGCTCCGGAGACATCACCTTCAACAGAAGACAATGACATTCTTCAGAAACACGATCCAGACGCACACTACTACAAAGTATTTGAAGTAAGTTTGAATATATTCAGTATCAACCTTTTTGTTAGATATAATGTTTAAAAAAGAAGTAGTATATTCATTTCAGGAAGGTATTTAATACATAACATTTTTACTCTAACAGCAAGGCATTCTGGGTGATTGTGAGACAGCCTACGTCATCGAACATCAACCTCATTTCAAAACTCCCCACAACAACATTGTGCTGAACGTTACTAAAGTCAGAAACTATCACAAATGCAACAACTCTCCAAGTCAGGTCTATTCAACATTTTACGGCCACGAATGCGGATCAGCTGAACATGAAAAAGGGGTAAGTAGGCAATCAGACTTGATGACAATGTAAAATGTTAATTATTTAAACTAAAAAAAAAATACTTTATCTGCGAATTGATCTTATTGAATCATAAATATTCAAATTTTTAAAATGAATAGATTTATTAAATTTTTTAATAAAAAATATGCAAATTATTTCTTAAATTATTTATGGAATGACTTGCAATAATAGAACAGAAAAAGTGGTAAGTAGTTAGATTTGATTTGATGACAATATAAAATATCAATTATTTTATCTATAAAAAAAACATTATCTGCAAACTGATCTTATTGAATCATCAACATTAAAATTTTCAAAATTAATAGAATTGTTAAATTTTTTAATAAAAAATTTGCTAACTATTTTTGAATTACTTATGAAATGAGGTTATAGCATCTACAATTGTCATCTCTTTTTGTTTTTTCATATGATACAAAATAAAATGCTTAATAATTTCGATTTCATTTAACTTATTGACATATATTAGGTTGAGGAAAAAGAAATCCATTATTTTTATCTGAACTTTATGTAACTTCTTTTGGATTCACTTTGTAAAAAGGTTTAAAGCAGCTTTCATGTAAATTTTTAGGTCTTGCGCGTTACGACTGCTGATATGCGGTTAACTTCGATCATTTTTGATATTTTATAGACATTTTCGACGATGCTGTATCCACATGCGAGGTGCATCTCTAACATCAAAAATTCCCGAACAGAATCGACGAAACAAAAATTGTACGTAACTGGTTGTTACAGTCTTATATAGGACGATAAACACCTTTCACAATTTTAGCCACCCGGCTATCTTTTTCGCCGTTACAAGAGAAAAACGAAAATGAATCGTATTTTCTGTTTGTTGTCTTCCATTTTTAAAACCTTGTACTCGTAACTGAATTAATCAAACAAAAAACAGCAAGAGGATATTTTAGTGTCAAATGTCATCTTTCCAATGAACAATAAATCTGAAAATGTTTGATAGATACTTCACGAGATATCGATCACTACAGACGTCTACCGAAAAAAATAATGGATTACTTTTTCCCCAACCTAATATTTAATCTTAAACTGCATAAAGATACATGTGTGCCAAGCTAAATAAGTATATTACATAAGTGAAATTAATTAAATCATTTTACATATTATGTTTATCATTTTACATATTATGATTAAATAATGTGTTTTTAAAATGCTCTTCGAATTAAAGTTATTATAGGGAATAGATTACTCGATCTTAAAAAAATTTTGATGGATGTATAAGTGGTGTGATAAATTTTTAATTTCTTTAGGAAAGAATGAATATCTGAAATTCTGAGATGATTAGAAAAATAATGTTTAGATTTTTACTAATATTTTAAAATTAGAATGCGAAATGAAGTATCATAGCTTGGATTATTGTTCATTTAAAAATATGTGAAAATAAAATATAAATTTATATGTTAATTAAATTACTAAAAATCATTGTTAACACTCATATCTGGCTGTTTATATGATTAATGAGATACTAAGTTGAACATAGGAATTGTTGAATTCGTTGGTTGGGTTTTGTGGCGCAAGGTCCAAAAAGAACAAGCTGCGCCAATTGTTGAATTCATACAGCTATATAATTTTACTGCTCTTCAATTTCTAATTGCAATGTTTCAATAAATGATTTTCTATATTTATTTTATATACAGTTTTGAAAGTTTGAGCCCACTGTTTATAAACCTTGTATCAAAGTAATTCTAACTATTATAACAATAGAATGCTTGCAACTTATTTATTTTGCATTGTTGGGAAGTAGGAATTATTTTAATAGCTAGAATTACTATAAAATTATTTTCTACTAGATATGAATATCAAATTTGATGATATTCATCAAATAAAAATTACCAAATTTGATACTCATTGATAAAAAGAATATATAAAAAAATAATATTGAGTTAATTTACCTCAGACGAAGTTTTTTAATTTTTAATAAAATACATGTGATGCATATTATTTAAGTTATTATAAATAGTTAATGTCAAATTTAAAATTTTCACATATTTGCTATTAATTATTATTACCCGAGAGCAAAAATAGGTTATACAAGGAAAAATTATTTCAGTAAGTAAATTATGCTTTATCAAATATATTTTTTGGTCATGTCATTTCTGTTTCAATCCTAATTTTTAATTTTAAATGTTCACTATATCACCTTCTTTTTTTTAATTATTTTAATGTCTTCAACACTTTATGACAGAGTTTTCTATTTTAATATTTACAGCATACTCTTCATGGTAATGGTCAATATCACTATGATATTCGTGGATATCGTCATCATTACGTCATTGAAAAAATTATTACTACAGGAGAAATAGCCTTTACGCCATATCCCGTAAAAGGACAATCTGTTGCTTCTTTTGTCAAGTATGTTAATTTTAATTATTCATTTTCATCAGTATTTGTGATTTCAACTTCTATAAAATTTTAAAAGGGAAATAAAAACATTTAATTTTTAAACGGGATTTTGTCTAAAAATTAAATTTTTTGAATTTTAAATTTTAATGATTTTTCTTTTTAATTATTATTAAGTATTAAAATTAAACTTCAGACATAATTTTGTATAAATATGAAACAAAGTTGAAAATAATACACATTATGATAGTAAATTTATTCATAGTTCATCATAAATGAAATACTTCATTAAATGAACGATGTGTCTTAGAAAAAAATCTATCTCAAACAGAAAAACATAATATGAACTTATAAACGATATAAATTTTTTATAATATAATTTTAAAATAATACAAATTATAAAAATGTATAAGTTTAAGATACTTTTTCATTAAATATGAATTATGAAATTTTTCCTTTTAATTTCATGTAAAAGGAAAGTTTATATCTTTCTTTGAATGATATTTTTATCAATCATATTTTTTTAAGTATAACTTTTTCTAAGAATATTTAAAAATAAAATTAAGAAATTGTTTTTGAATTTATCAAAATTATGAGAAGAAGTTATTTTATAATAATTTCAATCGCTCATGGGAAAAAAACATGCCTATTAAAATATTAATAAATATAATAATTTTATATAGGAATAAAAAAATACATAAATATATAAATAAAAATGAGTTTGCAACTATTAAAGTTCACATGAGCCAATGTCTTTGTACAAGTTATATTATTAAATTATTATATATGCTATGAATTTGAATTTAATCATTTACTATTTCATGTTTAGTCGTTATTTGACTTTATTGGAAGAAAGACCAGTTACAACTCCTTTAGAACTCGGTAACGATTTGGTGTCTTACAACTCTTTGGTATATGAATTTGATTTTCAAAAGAACTACAAAGATGCAGTTGATCTGAAGCAACCTCATTTCCTCTTCCACCAGTTCGGAAGGAAAGTTCCAGTTGATGCTGTAAGTTGATTTCATTTTATTCTTTTCATTTATAAAATTTGGTTATTATTTGATCTCGTGTTCAATACCGTATTCGATTATATGCCTTAGTGCTTGTGCATGTGAAACAAACAAAATTATATACAAAATTTTATTTTTGATTGTATTTTCTTTTATTAGGAATATTTTTTTCACAATTGAAGTTTCTATAAACGTGTTAATAATTTCGATTGTATAAGAGCTGAATCTATAATTTACTTAAGAGATTTTCTTAAAAATAATAAATATATGATCTTAAATTATTCCTTTACTATTTTTATTTTTAAAACCTGAAAAACATTTCTATCATTTTTATATGGATTACCGTACAAGTTACTAATAGTTATTGAGAATAATAGGTAAAATAATTGGTAAAACTAAAATAGTAAATATTCATTTATTATTTTTATTTTTAAAACCTAAAAAACATTTCTATCATTTTTATATGGAATAACGTACAAGTTAGTAATAGTTATTGAGAATAATTGGAATTAAATTTTCTCTGAAATTTTTGAAATTTTTTTATTATAAAACGATTTATTCTTACTATAAGTATGTGTGAAGCATTTTATCAGAATATTAAAACTAACTTACATTCTACACTTAAATTTAAATGATATTAACTTTAAAAATAAAATTTTATCGGACGAACATACGATATGATTATCTTTAAACAAGAGTGGTTTAATTTTTAGTTGATGAAATTTTATGATAAATGAAAACATCCTTATCTTCCATTTTCATCACTTAGCTGATTGATTTTTTTTTTATCTAGCTTTAAAGTAATTATTAATTTCACCATAAAGAGCAGTTTCTTATTTCAACTGTTATCTAAGTGAATAAAACTAATCTTCAATATCTTAGGGCAGCTCTTGACAAGAGATTCTTTTGCTCAATTGGCTATTGAATGACGATACCAAAATAAATTTTCAAGTTGAAAATTCGAAGAGTAATATCAAAAGCTCTTGAACTTGACTCTTGTAAGAGGTCAACTCTCAATTTTTTTATTCAACCAACTAAAATCAATGAATTTTATTCATGATGATATAAGAAACCTTAACCTTATTTAAACAACGTAGCAATCTGCATCACTGCTCTTCTCGTTTAAAAAACAGAAACGTATGGTTCCTTATCCTTTTTCAATAACATTATCGGGAATAGAGAAAAATATATTCATCAGATCTTTCTCTTTCTACATGACCACAGTGTAATTATTTCCCAAAATAACTATGTATTTTTGTTTTTTATTTATTTTCTTCCACCTCAACATTTGTGCTTACAATGGAATATCTACCAATGGAAATACATTTAGAGACGAATGAAAGTAGTCTAGATTTCAATATTTAATAACTCGTAATTAAAAGGAATTTTCGAGAATTTCACACTTCATTCTATTTATTCTGGTTGATCTTTAAATGAGTTCTCATTTCGTAGTGCGAAACTATTGTTTTGACCACAGCTAAATAAGTAGTAAATATGATTACCTTTCCAAAGCCCAGTGGCGCAGTGGTAGCGTTTCGCGCTTCCAACACAAAGGTTTGGGGTTCTATTTTCAAGCTGAGCAGAGGGTCGACTCAGTCTTTCAGTGGGTTGACAGAGTTGAGTGTCAAACATGCTTTTGAATTAAACACTGGGGATTGCACGTTTTGCTGACCACCTAATCGAAACATATGCTTCCACCCCAGATCTCTCGGTCAAGAAAACGGAGATGGGCACTGTAGACTGCGCCCTCGAGGGCCTTGTCATGCCACAAAGTTTAGTTTATGCTATTTTTCCAAATCAAAATTCCCCCTGAAAATGTACACTTGAAGCCATGTCCCCTTTGTAAAGTATAAAATGAATATTAGTGTAAAACAAAACTGTATATTTTTTTATGGAAAGAAAACTTTTCCTTTGGAAATAAAGGTGAAGTAAAAGAGGTTTTGTACTGGACGTTGAATTTTATTTTGATATGAGATGAGATTATCAGGATTACACAAGCAAAAATGACATTTTATTGAGACTGACGGAGTATGTAAAATGAAAATTAAAAGTTAATGTGTTTGAATTTACAATACAAATATCAATCCCCAAATTCATATGTAATATAATAATTGTTTGAAAATAATACAATTTTAAGTATAACAGAAATAATTATAAACTATATAGTGAAACAAGTTTCATTAAGGTATATGTAGATCAATATTTCTGAAAATAACCTCAAAAATAGAAAAGCTATTATGAAAATTTAATAAAATAACTTTTTAAATGTAAAGAAGTAACTCAGACTGATTGTTTGACTTAATCTATACTTATCTAGAGGAAATAGGAATTTTAGGGATAGTATTTTTCACAATCAAATATTAAAACTCTGAAAGACTTGAAGTATTAGAGTACTTTTGATAGTATTGAAAATAGTTTTTAACTAATGGCGTATAGTTTTAACTAATTGTATAGCAGTGTAATCTAATTTTTATAAAATGTTACATTTTAGTAAGTTGAATTTATCTTTGAAAATAAAATTTGGATATATGTGTGCAACATTAATTTTAATAGTTGTTAAACAACAAGCCAAAATAAAAATTGTTAATAACAGAACCTATAAAAATAAAAATTTACAAAAAGGTAATGATCAACTAAATTCTATATATTGAGATTTCAATTTTTTCTGTATTTGTTCGCCATCAAAATTATGAGCTAATTAATTATGTTTGAAAATTGAATTATATGGGGCTGCATATTTAAAAAAGGGCATGTCATGAAAATTTTGCTAACGTAATTCTGTTTCCATCCAGATCAAACGCCAATTTGAAGAGCTTACTCAAGTATATAATGACGAAACTTACCAAGAAAAATTCAAAGAAAAGAATTTCCCTGCAAAATTTGTGGAGCTTTTGAAATCTGTAGGATCAATTGGTTATAATGAAATTGATGATTTGTACAAAGCCTTCGCTGACATTCCAAAGGTTGGTGCTACAGATGAGCAAAAAAGACTCAGGTAAATGTTTGGAAAACATGTGTTCCGATTTAACTTATTATGGTATAACCTTTTAAAATATATGTAAAAAAAATTACATTGAGAGACATAAACCAGCTAAGAATAATCGAACACTTAATTTAGAGCAACTCTTTTAATTGTTGCAGGAATCTTTTTGTTGATGTTCTTGTCAACAGTGGTACAAATCCAGCTTTCGCCTTTGGGAAATATCTTATAGAAAATAAGAAAGCGAAACCCCAGGAATCTACTTATTTCTTACAACAACTTCCCTATCATGTTAAGGAAGTGAGCGAAACTCTACTTGATGGACTTCAGGTAACTAATGATGATATCAAAATATATTTACTTAAATGTATAAATATTTAAAAAATAATTGTTAAATTATTTTTATATAAATAGAACTAAATGTAATTCATATGAATGAACATATTTTAAAATTGATTCATACAGCTTCTTTTTAACAAGATTTAGTAATTTTTGGAGGAATAATTTGTCTATTTAATTACATGGTTTTGAAGAATTTTAATTTCCAAAATATCTCCATATCACTTGGAAAGTTTATTTGTTTAGATGTCAAAGATAAATGAAATGTTTTTTTAACAAGTTATTAAAGCCTAAATTAACCTCATTATTAAAATTCCCAGATTAGCTTTTTATAATTGATATAATTAAGATATTATAATGCTTTAGAGTTAAATTATCAAGCAAGTACTTTTCATGAGGTAGAAACATGCGTTTTTGTTGATGTATGTATCACTATCAATAAATCTAATAATTATATGCAAGAAATACAATAATGATCTATTCAAGTTTGATAGTGATAACTAGGCAATGATAATGATAACTAGGCAATGTAAAGTTTGATAATGAACTAGGGAAATATTACTTACATTACATGAAAATTAAATTTCACGTTCACAAACAACAATATAAAAGTATGACTCATTTTCAATTTTTAAAACATTTATTTAGAATGTTAAGCCAAATTTTAAATTATTGATTTTTTTTATGATCATTTTTCACATTATTAATTTTTATATTCTCTTCAGGATAACTACCATTATATGCGCTATTTCTTAAGGGACAATCCATTTTCTTTACTAAATTACGATTATATTCTATTGTAGGAACTGTGCGAGAATAATAACGTTAAGAAGCATCCAACTGTGTATGTTGCTTGCTTGTTGTCTTTCTCTAGCATCATTTATGACCACTGTGTAGCGAGGTACCATCCAGAAGGTCTCCTACCCTCAACTGCTAAAGTATCTTGCCAGCCAGAAGATGCCATCAAATATTTAGAAGTAAGTAAATTATGAAAGTTTGTGGTTTGTAATGGAAACAAAACAAAGAACATTTTAGCTAATATTTTTGACTCTCTGTTTTTAGCCCATTGCCAGAAAGTTTGAACAAGTACCAGACGAAAAAATAAAAATAGTTTTCTTAAAAACTCTTGGCAACATTGGTCTTAGGGAGATTATACCTTACGTCAGACCATATATTGAGGGATCTGTGAGTGCATCTAGATTTGTGCGTTACAACGCTATCTGGTCCCTTAAGAACGTTGGTTTCAGATTTCCTGACAAAGTAAGTTTTCATTATTTTCATCTTAAATATTATAATTTATTGAATAATTATCATAATAAACTTATGTTAATAAAAATTTCAGGATTATCGTGTATAAAATCTACATTTAAAATGAGTAAAATAAAATCTAACAAATTACAGAACATATCCGGAAACTTTTCCTTTTTCTTACTGATTAATTTTAAGTTTGTTGATTTTATAAGAAGAAATAGATAGGAAGAAATTTTTTAGTTATTAATATTAAGTCAACACAAAGTTTGCTACAACAAACAGTAGCAGGCTCTTGCATATGAAAATACAATAAAATATAAAAAACTCCTAATATATATTTCTCTTTTGAATTGAAGTATCAAAATCTTCCAATTCTAATTATTTATATATATATATATATATATATATATATATATATATATATTGCTTAGTTTTTAAATTGAAAATTGAAATAGAATTCTGTTGTTGTTGTTAATGACACTTGGCAACGCCAAGCCCGCCCGTCACAGAGACTAGGCGAATGAAGTCAGAGAGGGTGCGTCTTCCGTTTTTTTTTTTTTTTTTAATAGAGCACCCTCATAGGAAGGTGGAAGTACGACTTTTGGCTCATAGATGGCAGCACCAATTGAATCTTCCGATTTAGAGATTGAAACCAATGAAGACCCAAAGCCTGGCTCCAACCACCCCCAGAGGTATTAATTTGTAATGGGAACATAGAGGACATTGCGACCCGATGGATTTAACATGCCCCAGTCACCATTAGTGAACACGACGGATCTTCGGCTAAGCCGGGATTCGAACTCACCACCTTTTGGTAACGAGAACGATGCCTTAACCAACCAGGCCACCGCGGCCGAAATGGAATTTTATTTCTGTGTATACAAATATATATATCTAATATTAAAATAAGAAAAATCATTTTAACAAGTAAATGTTTTTTTTATTTTTCAGTTTTAAAAATTTACATGCTTAGTAAAATAAATAATAAAGCTTTTTAATTTCAGCTTCGTGAAATACTAGTCCCTCTTTTGTTCAACCAAACTGAGAACTATGAACTTCGATTGTACGCTTTCGAACTCTTGTTGATGTATCGTCCTCAACTGTATGAACTGGAAGGTCTTGCTCGTGCTCTGAAACATGATCCCGATGACCAACTCCGATCCTACGTCTACAAATCTATCAAAAGTTTCGTCAATTCCACTCATCCGTGTGACAGAAAATTGTAAGTACATGACATAAAATTAAGTAATGACTTCACTTTAACTTTCTTTTTGCTGTAACCTTATAGATTTTCTAAAAAAATTAACGAAGATAGTTATACGTGAAAAAAATAGGGGAAAGTGTTGTATGAGTATTATAAAAAGATGGGTTAGATTGTTGTTGATAATGTAAATAAAATTTCAATCATTTATAGCTAACGTTGTGGTGTAAATTACAATTAGAAATTATTTGGATTTTTAATTGTAAAACTATTATTTCGTCTCGAATTAAATCCAAACTTTTCTCATAGACTTTTATTTAACTTCAATATTTTATTTTACTGCTTTACAGATCTAAAGATGCAACATATGCTCTGAGAATAATGGAAGAAGTTCATCATGAATTCGAGAGATATGATTACAGTTTCTCAGGTGTTAGTCATGTTGGCGGATATGACCGTAAGTTCTTAATTGTTTGTATAAATTACTTTATATTAAAATTACTTAATTCTTATATGCATACAAATAAACTTGTCTGGAATTTTTGAATGCTCTATGGTCTTGATATTTATTTTATTTTTTTATTTTATGATGATAATTTTACCAATTTATCGGTATATGTTTCATGTTTTCGATATTTAATTTATTAAGATTATTTAGTAATGTTTCATTAGATTTTAAGAATTTAAGGACAACAGTTTTAATGTGTTGATTTAATTTTTTCAGGTAGGCACCGATTTTATTTGATTATTTGTCCAAAATTTTTTTAAGTATTCACTTTTTAAATTACTTTTAATTTTAACTTTTTATTATATTTTTCCACATAATATAGAGGAAATGTACTTTATGAAAAATGACAGTAATAAAGAAAAAATTGCATTTCATTCATTAATGTATACTTAAATTTCAAATAAATCCAAAGTTTACTAATACAAGATATGCAGTTGGGTATGCAAGCATATATCCCAAATAAATTTACGAAAAAATCAACCAATAGATACATAGGATATTCTAAACTAAATAAATTAAAAAACAGTTAATTGTTTAAATAAGTTGCACAAGTAAAAGTTGTGTTGATCACAATTCATTAGAAATGTTATTTACAACACAGAATATTCAATAAGTTTGTCATTTTTCTTAACAATTTTGAAAAATGGATAACAAAACATGCATTATCTTTATAA
>JAPDSC010048594.1:0-10591 GCA_026290005.1 Latrodectus geometricus
TTGTAATTTTTTTTAGTAAAAGAAACGCAAATAAGAGAATTTCAGTTAAATATTAAACCTAATAGTTACATAATTTTAACGAAAAAATAATGATTTTGTGTTTTTAAGATTATTATTAAGATTAAGGTTAATTTTTGAAAGGGTTTTCAAGACTCCTTTAAATTAGCTTTGAAATGTAAATTTCCTTCTAGTTAAATGAATTTAAAAAAAAGTATCTGCATTAAAAAATCAAAAATATTCCATTAGTTTCTTTGAAAATAAAACAAGCATTTATAAAATTTTAATTTAATAAATCAAACTCATAATGAATGCATCACATCATTTTTAGCAATCACATTATGATACACAATTGCATAATAATGTGGTTTCTCATTATAAGTTTTCTAAAAAAATTGTGAGTCAAAAATAGTAAAATGAATCATTATAACAAGTTTTAAAATAAACACGTTTTCACAATTTTCTATGCGTATAATTTATTTATTACTATCGATTCAAATTATTTAAAATAAAAGTAATTCTTTAATTTGTTTCGATATTTTTTGCATATGCTTTCAGTGTAAAACTATTTTGAGTTTTATTATTTGTAAATTAAAATTTTTTATATTTTATAAATTCCTTAAGAATTTAATTATTTGAAATAAATATATATGTCACTTTGTAAAAAAATAATTCACAACAATATTTTTCTCAAACAACATATGCATATCATTTTAAAATAAAATATCAAGTGCCAAATTTAAACAATCTAAATACACAACCTTGTACATATTTTTGTATGATTTGTAGTTTTTCCTTGCTATTTGACAACTGTTTTAGAAAAAATATTTTTATATGAGTGTTATATCATATAAATTTGTTACGCATTGAAAAAAAATTAAAAATAATCTTTTTTTAGAAAGAGTAATGAAATAGTTAAATTTTATGCTTAGCTTCATTAATTTACTTTAAATTGGTCAAAGTAATTTCTATATATTATCATTTATTTAAAGAACCTTATTTACTTTATAAAATATCATTTTATATGTGAAAGGAAAGTTAAGTAATAAATGGAATTGATTTAAAAATGTAGTATGCATAACTAAACCTGCATAATGATACCAAAATTTTAATAATAATGAAATCAATTTGATTTTTATTTAATAAAATATCTGTATACTGAACATTGAGAATTTCTCATCTTTTTCTTACAATAAAAGGGAAAACAAAGATATTTCATTTATTTATAAAAGTTCTTTTCATTTATTATAAGTTTTTTTGAGAAAAAGTAACAAGTTTTTATTGTTGACATTTTTGTGTGCACTTTTCCTTTTTAAATCTAAAATTCTTTTATCTACAAAGAAGTCCTTAGAACTTTGTGATAAAAAATGCTTTAAACACTTCTTAATAAAACTTCTTGATAATTTTTAAGTTCATAAAGATGGAACTTAAAAATTATCTGCAATCAAATATTAAAATTGTTTGTATGGATATTTTTATTGTTAGTATAAATGCATTTTTCTTCCTTTATTTTTTAATATTCAAAATATTCAATTCCTTTACTAGTTCAAAGTGTATAAATGACTGACGTAAAAGAAACTGGATCATTAAATATTAATAAATAAAAAAATTGTTTAAATAACGAATTTAAGATAAATAGGTAAATATTGATGAGATTCACATCTTCTGTAAGAATGGTAATTTTAATCTTAATTATGTTAAAATAAATATTATCCAAACTTAATGTGAAAGGAAAAAATAATTCTTGTTATTAAAAAATACACCATTTCACAAATACACACTCCAGAAATATTAAATATCTCTTAATATTTGCTTTATGTTAATTCTGCATGAAAGAACATGTATATAAACTGTGTCTAATTTGTAGCTTTAAAATCAAATTAAAAATTATAAGAGCAAGAGATAATCACTTTCTAACTTGTTTTACTTTTACTTGAACTTCAAATTCAATTTAAATAGAATATAAAAGTATTTTTAATTCGAATTATAATTGAAGTTCTCCTATTCCTGACTCGACAATTGTTTCACCACTAATATAATTTTCTCTATTGTAAAACTTTATAAACATGAAATAGGAATTTCTAAAACATTGAATAATAAAATTTTTAATACGAATAATTCACTTAATTACATTGAACATAAAGAATGAACATTTAATATGTTAAATGCAAAGCCTAGAACTCAGTTGATGTAAAATTAAAAATAAATTTAATGAAAAATTTCAAAGCTTTAAAATTAAGATTAAATATTGTCTTAAACTGTTAGTCATTTTCTAGATATTTTTATACTCAATTATATCTAAGAAATAAATATAATTTGCCAATATTTTTTTCCACATAACGCAAAGAAATTTAAATTTTCAAAGATATATTTCTGGCAGAAACAACTGCCCCTGTATAATAAAGATTATGTTTTGCATTTAAATTCCATTTTGGGAAAAACATGTTTAGAAAAAATAAGAAAGTAGGAGATATTTTGATTCTCACGCATTTTTCTCATTAAACATATTCTGGTACGACAAGCACTTATGCCTGATTTTCTCAAGTATTTTTGATAAAACCAAAAGGATCTACATCAAGTTTTTAAGTATATTTAAAATATTAATTGTAATAAAAAGCACGTTTGTATATAATGAATCCTAATGTTTAAAAATTTCGCATCGTCAAAATTCTATTAAAAAACGACTTTAATCAGGAATATATTTAGGATTATTTTGAATTTTACTTAAAGTTTAGGTTAAATTAGATTACTTTGATATGTTTCTGACTGCTTATTTGTGTCAAGTGAAGCTTCCAAACATTGAAACTCACTACAATTTTAGATCTTTATCAAATAATGAAATTGACATTTTAGATGACACTCTCATCTTCATGTTAACAAATCTGAAGGGAAATTAAAATGAATGATCTTTTTTAATTGTATAGTCACGTATTGTACTCATTCCTTTCAGAACAATACTGGTCACGTGTTTTTTTCAGGTGCCATTTTTTGTCTATTACTTAAAACTATGTCTTTTTCAAGTTAAAATAAGTAACAAATTTGTGATCATTAAATAATTCACTCATATATTTTGCACATTTCAAATTTTACATTTTCAGTTATAGCTTTCTAAGTTCTATTACTTTGTATTCTGTTAAAGATGTGCTCTAACTAATGGAAATAACTGTTTGAATATTTTGTTTGAATTTGAGCTTATAATCTGTGCTTCTATATCTTACATTGTTTGAGCTTGAATTCTTTTGTAGAAAATGTTTATTATATTTTACTTCATTCACTGTAAATTTAATGATTTTATTAATTAATTATTTCTGAAAATGAATTATGCTTCGTTGTAAAATAAATAAAAAAGCAAAAAACAAATTAGATATTTTCAGAAATTGATAAAACAATATACATTTAGGCTAAAAAAATAGACTTTATTTCAGGATAAAATATTCCACGGTGTTATTTAAAAGAAACATTTTAGATTTCTTTTAGTGTATGAATTTTTTTACAATTTTTTTCATAAATTTGTAGTATTTATGGTTATGAAGAGGTGATTAGGATGCTTTGTTAATTAAAATTAAATATAATCGAGCGAGCTTATATTTCACTTTTAAGAAATCGGTCATATAAATAAAATAATTTCAAGATTTTGCAGTTTCAAAAATAATAAAATTTTATAAAATTTTTAAATTTTTCTCAGCTATTAAATGATATTTAATTTACGTTTTTATATTATGTATGGCTGAGTAAAATGGTAAACAAAATGTCTAGAATACATGATATAGGATATTTTAACTTGAATATAAAATCAAAAGTGTATTTATTATGTTGAAAAAAAAGTGAAGAAAATTTCGAGACCGTAAGCTATATTATTTCAATATAAAACTTGCAAAAATAGACACGTAAATTTATATGCTGTCATATAGACAAATTCTTCATTATCCTTATAGGTTATTGATTGGCATAGCATTATATGAGAATGCAATTTTTTATTTTTTTTGTTTCCTTATTACAAAATCAACTTCTTTTACTTTCTCTGTGTGTAAAGATTTAAACTTTTGTGTAATTTTAGTCTTATTTGTCATAATGTTATTAGTGTACTACTGAACAATTTTTTGTATATGGTATATTAAATTTAAAAGCCAGAACAATGATTTAAAGGACAAAATGTCCAAAAGTATGGTTTAACAGATTTATATTGAAAGATGGTTTCGTATCAATATTTTAAGCAATCGTTGTCTAAAATAATATAATAGTAATTGCATGAAAATAAGTAATCCATTTTGAATAATGATGGACCACAGATGAATAATAAATAAATAATTTTCATAAACTTACCATTTATTACTTACCTAACTAACAAATAACATTTATTATCAATCAAATTAAATAAAAACAATGAATTAAAAAGCTATATGAAATAAAAGATACATTATAAGAATTTTTATTCAAACCAATAAATAAGGAATTTGAAATTATTAAATAATATATATGTGGATATTTAAATTTTTTTTCTAAGTAATCTCAATAATATTGAAGTTATACATTTTATTCTTATCATAAGATTTTTTTAAAAAAAATCTTATGATAAGGAAATGACTTATTTTGGATATTTGTAAAACATGGAGCACACCTCCCAGAAATACAGACTACTTTATAATAAAGAGTAAATTATACAATAGTTATTGAAAACAATTTAGTTTTGTTGCATGTATTGTTTAATTCACATTCATTTTTAACATTCAAATATTTTTGTCTCGTTTGCATTCTTCAGAATATTCATGGTTATACTCTGTCAGTTCATTAAGTCAGGTGGTCACAGCAATATTTCACTTTTCATTGCAAAATATTTAATTTAGAAACCATATCAACTTAGAAAAAGGTATAAACTGTTTGAAGCAAGACCCAGATATTTCATTTCTGAATCGACTCAGTAATTCTTAAACTACTGAAAAGATTAGAAATTCCTAATAAACTTTATTCCTTCGGAAGACATTTCTATCCTTCTTTCGAATTTTTCTCAAATTTTTTTTAGAAAGTTTCATACAAATAATTTTAATAAATTAATGGAAAAAGAATATGATATGAAACTTCTAAATTGTCAACAGAAATATGCAACAAATGCTTAACGCATGAAAAGATTATTTAAAGCAACGCAGAAAGTTTCATATGTGTAACAGTTAAATAATTAATAATAGATTTTGAGAATAAAAATAGTACTTTAAGAATAAATATTTTTGTTTCTTTTTTTACAATTAAATGGTCTTTAGTTTCTGAATGAAACATATAACATTCACCACTGCTCTTATTAAACTACAAGACATTTCTGACTACTCTTGAATAAAATGTATGAGCTTTTGTAGAAATATTACATATCCAAGACACTAAAGTATAAGAAATATTTTAATGTTTGTAAACATAAATTTTATTATATTTCTCAGACAATATATGTTTCAAGGATTAATGTTCATTCTTTCCTGGGAGGAGGAATTAGAACAATTGATTAGTTTTCAGAGTGAAACAATAAACAATTTCAAATTTTAGATTTTATGAATTTTGTGAGTAAAATAACTAATTGATTTTCTCACTATTACAACATTGCATTAAAATTACCTCCAGATAGTTAATTACTCAATTACACTAAAAATCTTATTTTTCAAAGAGTGAAAATCCTCTGTTAAATAAAATCATTTCAAAATCAGGAAATATAACTAAATTAAAATATCTGAAATAATTACTATAATAATTTAAGAGGAAATACGAGCAATGTGTGAAAATCCTAAAATCAGGGTTCGATTAAAATTTCTTAAGAATTTTAAAACATGCTAGAATAAAAAATCTTGTTGAAATTCATTGCATTTAACTTGACTCGATGCTTTTTACTCAGGCAGAGTAGATAAAAAATAAGAAATGATAAAAATAGCTTTTTCCCATACTCACATTTAAATAATCTCACTGTATTAAATAAGCATTTTTATAACTAGTTTAATGTTTATCAAAATTCTTTTTGATATCCATCTTCGGACAGTGCGTCAAATAATCAACAACTTTATGTCAAGAAATATCTTTTTTAGGTGGAGCTAATTCAAGACGGTTGATAGCTTCAGAGGATGATACATTGAGGCTAAAGAGCATGGTGAATCATGTGAACACCTTTAGAAGTCATTCTTTGAAAGCTGGTAAAACTTCTTACCCAATTTCTTTTTCTAAAATCGTCAGTCAAAATCAATGATCATATTTTGTTAATACTATCATGTTAATAAGAAGCTATATTGAAAGAGACAACATTCTTTTGATGCTAGGTGTTTTCTTTAGGTGTTTGTTCTCGGAACCTAAAGCCATGTTCTTCATTGTCTTCTAAACAATCCTTTTCATTTCAAATAGTTTGTGACAAAGAAAAATAAGTATGAAATCACTGTTTCATCTTCCTAAGTATTTTACGGCGTTTTCAACTTTTTGTTTGCTTTTTATTCAATCTTGAAGTGATATTTTCCCCATCATTGAAATTAATCATTGGTACTTAAGACATGATTGAGTTATATTGTGACAATAAAGTCAACAAACGCAGTAATATTCTCAAAATACTAACATGAAATTTAAAAGGTTCAGAGTATTAATGTTTCTTTTTATTTGCATGTCATGTGCGAATGATCTATCTCTTTGCACATACTTTAATCTACTCGGAATAATTTAGTACATTCTTTGCATTCAAATTTATTTTGAATATTTACTTACAAAAATAATTCCAATTTATTAAAATTGAAATGAATTTTTTTATTTTTAAACTAATATTTTTTTGTTATTCTGTTGTTGAAATTAATATTGATAAATTAAGAGTCATACATGTACATTTTTTTAATCAATTTCAAAGTTAATTTCATTCAAATTGAGCTCAGTTTACGCTTTTGAATATGTTAGGCAAATACATGTTTGTACTATATGACTATGAATTTAAAATGGTGAAAAGTGTATTTTGTTGTTTAAATAACAATTGTTATATTTTGAATATAATAAATTGTCAGTTCATTCAAGGCTGTTTAAAAGATTTTGCTATATTGATATAAATGAGATTTGTTTTTTATGAAGTCATCACATAAAATAGAAACAATTTGAAAATAATTAAAAATAATTTGATTTTAACTTTATTTTTTTTCTGTTTTTTGAATATTCTTTTCTCTTCTGAATGCTTTTATTTGTATTATTTTATTTTTTCCATTTTTGAACATTTATCTATATTAATTTGTAATTTGCAACCAGATAAAATCTTTAAAACCTATTTTTTCCCTTACATTTAAAAAAAATTATATCCATACCAATAAGGATTAGCTTAATTACAGTAAAAACTAGTGAATTTGTAAATTTTAAATAAAAAATATTTAAAAAAATTCGGGAAGGGGGGAAAAATTGAAATGAATTGTTCCAAAATAGTTTATAAGTACCAATTTCATATAAGAATTTTATCATTAAGAAATTGGTATATATAAGATTTGTACCGATTTCTCGTATTGAGATAAACTATAACTTTGAATGACAGATAATGTAAGAGTTCCTGTATTACGGCTTTCTAAATTTACTGTTCAATCAGCTGGAAATGTTGGGTTAAATCATAAACAATCATGGATAATTGTATTCTCTGACATAGCATTCCAAATGTGCTCAATGAGAATCGGATCAAGAAAACTGACTGCCAAAAGAAAAACTGTTTTGAGGCATCCAGAATTTACTTTATTGAAAAATTAATTCCAGTATTTCAAAAAGAAAACTAAGCACAATCAATTGTGTAAATTCATCCGTCTATTATATATTGTAAATGTATTCTTGATAAAGCTTCCAAAGCAGTACCAGTTTCGCAATTTCAGGTAACTTTAAAACAGAAAATTCAATTCGATGAATTATTTTTGATTTATAAAATTTATTAAAGTATAAAAATATTTGTTGAACGCAAAACTATAAAACACACAAAAAATTCCATAAATGTGAATTAAAGAAATTTATTAAATTTTTTAAAATTAAATAGATATTTCAGCAATGAATTTTCTTTAAATTATATTTTTGCACAAGTCTAACATTCAGTAGTGCAAGCAAAAGTTCCGGAAAAGCAAGCAAAATGAATATTTGTAATTTTGAAAATATTCATTTCTTCATTTATCAATTTTGTAAAAATTATGAAAACCGTACTTTAACCGTAAAATATGAAAACCAAATTTAATACATAATATACAATTATAATATTTTCTATTTGTATTATTTAAATTAATATGATAACTTAGAAACTCTTTAAATTAAATATATACTAGTTACGAATTATATTTAGTATTTTAATATACCTTTTCATCGAATTCAGATAGTAACATTAATATGGAAATTATTTATGACATATAGCTAATTTTTTCTTAAAATTTTATATCTTCTTATAATCTTATGACAATGCTTTTTTCTTATAATCTTATATTGAAGGAAATTTATATTAAGTATACATTTTATATCTACATCTCTTATAAAAAGTAAAGTGGAGATATGGAATGCCTAATATTTCTAACTGTAAACCTTAATATTCTTCAGAAAATTCCATAATTTATTTGCCATCTTATATATCTTTCCAAAATATTGGTCAAGAATACAGATTTGACAACCTTTTAAATAAATATAATAAAGCTACACATGTATACACATATCGTATATATTAGTTATGAATATTCTCGAAGCATACATTTAGCAGTGCTTTTCAAACTGTCAAAAGTACCTGCGTCATTAACAAGACGAATGAACCACTTTACCTACCGAATTCCTTTTCAGCCGCAACCCGTCTTGATATATGAATATAGTAATGTAAGAGACGTTCAATACATTAACCAAACCAGAAACAAGAAAATCAATTACTTATAAAGATTTGCTCAAATGTAATTGTTTTCTCTAAAAATGAACTTTTTCATTCATTTGTTTTGCCTCAATACATAAATATTGTAATTTAATAAAAAAATTTTATAACAATGTGTTTTAAGACTTCAGAAATACATCTCACAATGTGAATTTTCGTGACAATATTAGAAAAAATTGTAATCAGAAGTATATAAAACTGTATATTTTGTTCTAAGGAATATGATAATTAATTAATAATTTACAGCAAAATTTCTTGTTTAAGGAATTATATATTAATACCGAATACTCGAGTATTGTAATTATTGCTGTAAAACTATGATAAAAAGTCACAATGTGCTTAAGTTTTGTTATACACGCCGGTTGAATTGAAATTTGATTATTTTTCTCTTGTTATTTATGATTAATTCATGAATTGTTGAAAAATTAATTAATATTTTTTATATATAAGAGTATAGAAAAATAAATTTACTTAAATTCTTTCTTCACTTTAATATTGTAAGTTTGGTAATTTTTTAAAATTGTTTATATTTCTGAAAAATGCAAGACACAATTTTTAGATGTTTTTCATTTTAAACCATAAATTTAGGTAGAAACTTTGACTTGAAAATTATTTTTCTGGAAGCTTAGAATAATATTAATGTTATTACAACTCATAAAACTTTAACTGTAGCAGTTAAGAAAAATCTTATATTTACTTAATCCGTTTACTTAATCCATACATCTCACTACATATAGTGAGAGTTAGGGATCTAGTAAATATAGCAATTTTCAACGGAATGATAATTATTTTGAAACAAAATTTGGCTTAGCATACTTGAGTATTTTGAGTTGATAATACAGATTTATTATAAATATAAATAATTTCAAAGTACTTCAAATTTATTTTCCTTTTTTAAGCATAACCAATTTTTAAATAAACGTTTGTAAATTTTATATTGAAAATTAGGTGGAACATTTTTAAAAGTCCAATGAAGTTGATTTTTTAACAATTGCGAAAATCTTGTTTTTACAAAGTTATTATACATGATAAATAAAGTCCTTAACATTGTTTAATATTTTAAAAACATAATGAAACAAACATTTAATTACAATGAAATGATGATATTACATTTTTGCATAAATCACACATACAAGTCAATAATGTTGTACTTATTTTAATCACGTTTGAAATTTTAAATGATCTAAATTTTCTTTCTTCGATCAAATATTTCAGTTGAATACTAATACATTACATTTATAATGCCTATGAGAATGTTTTATATTTACGTGTGTATTTAAATTATTATTCCCAGTAAATTGAAATGCTCAATGTTTTTGAAATTGTTTTTATTTTGAACGGAACAAATAATTTATAAAACTATTGGAATAATTAAAGAAACCCATGATATATCTAATACTCCAAATTCTTTTAAATATTTATTTTAGTTTCATTTTAATTTATTTTTCATCTCAGATTTTACAAGAATTCAGTGAAATTCGGGAGTAATGTAAACCAGATAAAAAACAATACGAAAACGTTAGGAATAAAAAAATATATTATTTGTTTTATAAATTATTGAAACATTTTAATTTACAACTAATTAAATTTAAAAATTTATCTATAGATGATCATGCTCCATTTATATTTTGCTTTGTAGCTTTTTAATTAGTAAATTTATTTTGAACCCATATTTAGTATTTGTACTAATGATATTAATACTAATGGCTTCCTAATTAATGAACTTGTTTT